>PVJS01000656.1:0-103676 GCA_004027185.1 Glis glis | reverse complement strand
AGTTGCAGAGGGCCTCACTAAGTAGAGAGAGAGAGACAGGGAGAGAGGGAGAGAGAAAGAGAGAGAGAGAGAGCTGAGGCTGGCTGCAAACCCGGATCCTCTGGTCTCCGCCTCCCAAAGTACTGGGATTACAAGCGTGCACCACCACGCCCGGCCCTTGATCTTTATTTTGAAACAGGGTCTCACTAAGTTGTGGAAGCCTCACTAAGTAGCTGAGGCTGGCTGCGAACCCAAATCCTCTGGTCCTCAGCCTCCCAAGTACTGGGATTACAAGTGTGCGCCACCACACCTGGCTCTGGAAGCCCATTTTAGTGGCTCTGGTGAGAGCACTAGGACTTTTCCTTCTGGATTTTACTGCATTTTGCTTTGCTTTCATTTAGAATGTAAGAACCTCTTACTAGATTTTTGGATTTCCCACAGAGGCAATTGGTCCATGTATTGTTGAAATCTGTATCTCTGAGGGTGGGTGGGAAGGAGGGTCTTGGGATTCCTGTTCAGTTGTCTTGCTTGTGTCAGTCTCCCTTTTATTCTTTCTTAAGCATTTAAACTATACATGTCTCTCAAGGTGGAGTTTAAGCTTTATCCCACAATCTTTTATACTGTGTTTTCATTATAATTAAGTTCAGAGTATTTTTTGATTTCTTTGTGAGTTTTTTTCTGTGATACAGGGTATATTTCTTTATGCTTCTTGGTGTGTGTGTGTGTGTGTGTGTGTGTGTGTGTTCAAGATTTTGTACTATTTTAAATTACAATATTTTGAGAAACATCTTTGCTTTATACAACAATAAAAATTATATATTACAATTACCATTATATACCATCATGATATATTATAGAATTTCATATGTTCAAACATTTTTACCATTGTTAAAAAAACCACCTAAAAGTGGTTTTATGAAGCTGTACATTTTCTCCAGAAGAAATTTATTTTTTTTAACTCAAAAATTTAGCTATAATATTTGCAAAGGATGATTCCACTAAAAAGAAGTTCTCTTGAGAAGGAGAAATCTGGGATTCACTACATCAGTTATATTCTCTTTCTTTCTTTCTTTTCTTCTTTTCTCTTTTCCCAACATTTCTACCATTTCCCTTGTCTTGGCTGGCACCAGGCTATTTCCTTCTGTGGGCTTATTACTGTCACCAGTTGATGTTTTTTCCTCCTGCATCACGTCAGCAGATTCCTTTTTGCTGATTTTGGACTGTTCTTCTTTACTTACATGAGAAGGTTTTGCTGTTGGAAGAAGGAATCTTGTTCCCGTCCCTCTGTCTAATCACACTCCAAGACATGTCAGCCGGGCATTAGTGTTTACTTCACAGAGTAAAGATGGCATAATTTTCTTATCCTGCTTAAACTTCCACATTTGGATGAAACCATCACTTGATGCTGTAACAAGAATATGATGCTCTGGAATTTCAAAATGAACATGTTTTTTACCCTGTTTTCATGAGCTTTAAGTTCACAGAGGCACACAAGTGAATCACAGTCAAAAAAAAACCTTACAAGTTCATCTCCAGCCATGGCTGGGACAAAGTCTGAAAGAAATGTAACAGAAGAAAGTCTCTTTTCATTTATGATGGTGCTACTAAGGGACAGTGTCAAGTTGATAAGGGTCCAGGTTACAGTGAAGCCAAAAAGGACCTGCTCGTAGCTACTAGCAGCCAGCTCCATTTAGCAGTGTACATGCCTTTCCTAGGAAACCTACACAGCATTCTCTTTATGTTTCTTAATTTAGAATATTAGATTTCCAGTTTTTTATTATTGATATATAGTTTAATATAGTCTCATAATGCCGTGGTCAAAGAATATGCTCTTTGAAATTTTATTATTTTTAAAAACTTTGTTGAGACTTGCTTTAGAGGCCAGAATACTGTGTCATTGGGAAACTGTTCCCTGTAACCTGAAAAGAATGTACAATCTGTACTTGTCATGTAGTGTTCTCTATGTGTTGATTAGATCAGGTTTTTAAAAATTCCTGAAGTCCAGTTCTATATATTTAACTAAGTAGTGTAAGGGAGCAACCTTGCTTTTGTATCAGATCTTAGAGGAAAAGCTTTCAGCCCCTGCCTTCCCCCCCATTGATTATGATATTAGCTGTGGGCTTTTCATATATGGTTTGTATTATTTTGAGGTAAGTTCCTCATATATGTATTTTGTTGAGAAATTTTTATCATGAATGGATGTTGTTTTTTTGTGAAATGCTTTTCCTTTGTTTAATGAAATTATCATGTAGTTTTTATGTCTTATTATCTTAATATGGTATTTCACATTGATGGCTTTGTGTATATTGAACCATCTTGTATCACAGGGATACATCCCACTTGGGCATGTGGTGTCATACTTTTACTATAATGTTGAGTTTAGTTTGCTCTTTAATTTTTTTCATTTCATTTCTGATTTTGTTTGAATCTTCTCCCCACCCTCATTAGTCTTACTAAGGATTTCTTGATTTTATTTTTTTCAAAAAACTCAGTTTTGTTGATCATTTCTATTGTTTTCCTAGTCTGTATTTAATTTATTTCTGCTCTAATCTTATTTCCTTCCTTCTTCTACCTTTTGGCTTAGTTTGTTTTTCTTGAGTTTTAAAGTTAGATATTACTTTGAGTCTCCTTTTTAAAAATTTTTCGGTGTAGGCATTTATTGCTATAAAGTTCCCTGTTAGTACTACTACTATTTTTAATGCATTTCATATGTTTTTTAAGTTGTTTTCATTTTCATTTGTATCAAGATGTTTTTAAAATTCTCTTTTGATTACTCTTTGACCCAGTGATTGTTCAAGTTTATTGTGTAGTTTCCATGTATTTGTAAGTTTTCCCACTTTTTTCGTTACTGACTTCTAATTTTGCTTCATTGGGATCAGAAAAAAATACTTGAAATTATTTTGATTTTCTTAAAATTTTTAAGACTTGTTTTGTGAAGTAACATAAGATCTATCCTAGGTACACTAAGTGTTCCATGGTACCAAGTGTTCCATGGTACACTTAAGAACATGTCTTCTTTTGCTGTTGGGTTGAAAATTATACATGTCTGTTAGGTCCATTTGGTCTATAGTGTTCATTTTCACTGATTCCTTATTGATTTTCTTTCTGATTGATTTATCCATTGGATAGAGTAGGGTATAGGATCCTCCTTCTCTTGCTGTATTATTATCTATTCCTTCAGATTTGTCAATATTTGCTTTACATATTTACATGCTTTGATATTGGATGCTTATATATTTATAATTGTTACATTTTCTGCTTAAATGTAACATTGTCTATTTTATCATATTCTTTCATGTTGTTGTTGAAGAAATCCTTTTAATCCTCTTGTAAGGCAGATCTAGTGGTGATGAGCTTGCTCAGGTCTTGTTTTCCTGAGGAATCTTTTTTTTTTTTTGCGGTACCTGGGATTGACCCCAGGGGCGTTCTACCTCCGCGCTACACCCCCGGCCCTATTTTTTTATACTTTATTTTGAAACCGGGTCTCACGAAGTTGCGGAGGGCCTCACTAAGTAGAGAGAGAGAGAGAGAGAGAGACAGACAGACAGAGATCGAGAGACAGAGAGACAGAGAGAGAGAGAGAGAAAGAGAGAGAGAGCGCTGAGGCTGGCCGCAAACCCGGATCCTCCGGTCTCCGCTTCCCAAAGTACTGGGATTACAAGTGTGCGCAACCACACCTGGCTTTTTTTCATTCTTGAAAGATGGGTTAAGTATTCTTGGTTGGCAGCAGGCTGGCTTGCTCCTTCCCTTCCCTTCCCTCCCTCCCCTCCTTCCTTCCTTCCTTCCTTGCTTCCTTCCTTCCTTCCTTCCCTTCTTTCTTTTTTTCTTTCTTTTCCACATAACTTTGAAGGTATCATTCAACACTGTCTTGGTTTGAGCCTTAAGAGGGGTTTCCTATATATGATGAATCTTTTTGCTCTTGTGGTTTTCAATATTTTTTTTGTTTTTGGCTTTTAACAATTAGATTAGAATGTGTTTTTATTATTCTTTAGGTTGTTTTTGATTGTTTTTTTTTTGCGGTACCGGGGATTGAACGCAGGGGCGTTCTACCTCCGTGCTACGCCCCCGGCCCTATTTTTTATACTTTATTTTGAAACCGGTCTCACAAAGTTGTGGAGGGCCTCGCTAAGGAGAGAGAGAGAGAGACAGGGAAAGAGAGCGAGAGAGCTGAGGCTGGCCGCCAACCCGGATCCTCCGGTCTCCGCCTCCCAAAGTACTGGGATTACAAGCGTGCGCCACCACGCCCGGCTTGATTGGGTTTTTTTAATCTTCATTTTAGCTTCATGAATTTGGATATTCATATTCCTCCCAAGATTTGGGAAATTCTCAACCTAGTTTTTTTTTTTTTTTGGCATTGGAGGTTGAACCCAGAGGCATTCTACCTCTGAGCTACCCACAGCCATATTTTATTTTTTATTTTGAAACAGGGTCTCACTAAGATACTAAGGACCTTGCTAAATTAGTGAACCTCGAACCTGTGATCCTCCTGTCTCAGCCTCCTAAGTACTGAGATTATAGGCATGTGCCACCACACCTGGCTCAACTACTTTTTTTTTTTTTAAATAAGCTTACTGACTGTTTCCCTTGCTGTTCTACTTCTCGGTCTCCCATAATTTGTATATTTGTACAATTAGTGATATTCCATAAATTCCCTCTATTTTCTTCACTCTTTTTCATTCTTCTTTCTTTTCATTCTTCTAAATAGTTACAAAAGACCTGTCTTTGAGATCTGTTACTTTTGTATGCTGCATTATATCAGGGATTAAGTTTCAACTTGAAGTTTGAAGGGAACAAAAACATTCAAACAACAGATGTCAATATCTACCTTTTAATTAGTGTTTAAACTATTAATACTTAATGTAATTTTTGGTATACATGCATTTAGATCCATCATCTAATTCTTTGTTCTCTTGTTCTTACTCTGTGTTTGTTCTTTTGTCTTCCTTTTCCTGCCTTTTTGATTATCTGATTATTTATTAAATTTATTTTTAGTATTTTATTTTAATTTAGCTATTGCCTTTATGGCCATATCTCTTTGCATTTTCCCTGATTTCTTAAGAACATTAAGCTTTCTTATCCTTTCACAACTTAGAGTCAGTACTGCAGTTTTTTACAACTTCAGGTAAAATGTAGAAACCTTGAAATTAATTATATGGATCATTTTATAGAACCCACTCCCACTTTGTATAATAATAAGCATATGCATTACATAAATATGCTGTTAAACTCTTAACGGCCAATGTTATTTTTATTCTCAAAAGTAATACTTATTTTTAAAAACTTAAAAGGAAAAGCAGTATTTTATATATACCTCAATACTTACCAGTTCTGTTGCTCTTGTTTTATTCCTAAAGTTTTATGTCTCATTTCCCTCCTGCCTGAAGAATTTTGTTTTATCATTTCTGGTAAAGCAGACCTTTTGGCACCAATTCTTTTAGTTGTTCTTTATCTAAGAGGATCTTTATTTGACTTTCATTTCTGAAGAATATTTTCAGTGGGAATAGAGTTTTTAGTCAACAGTTCTTTTTCTTCAGAGTTTAAAAACTTTCTGCTGTCTTTTGGCTTTCATGGCTATTGATGAAAAATCTATGATCCTTATTCAGTGTGTCATTTTTCTTTTTATGTTTTCAAGATGTTTTCCTTTATATTTATTATCCAGTATTTTGATGATATAGTAGACTCAGAGGTGGTTTTCCTTGCTTATTATTTAGTGTTTGTTGAGTATCTTAGATAGCAAATTGGGGTTTTTTAGCATATTTTTCAAGATTTCAACTATTATTTCTTTGAATATTGTTTCTGCTCAAATCCATCTCTCTTTATATTTTTGAACTCCAAAGACACATGAATATGACTTTGTAATGTCTTAAAGATATTTAAATCTCTATTAATTATTTTCTAATAGTTTTTTTCCTCTGTTTTCATTAAATTGGAAAATTTTTAAAATTTGAGCGTTTACTGACTCCTTTGTCATCTTCTATTTTGCTATTGATTCTATCTGGTGAATTTAAAAATTTCAGACTGAATTTTTTTCACTTCTAAAATTTCATTAGGTTCTTTAATTTTTTTTCTACTTCTGAGAACTTCTTTCTCCCAATTACATTAGGTTGAGCACAATTACATGTTCCCAGGTACAGCACATCTATGACTTCTGCTTTATAGTATTTGTCTGGTAATTTCTATTTCTGAGTCATCTTGACTTTGAAATCAGTTATCTTTCCCCTGAAAAATGATCATATTTTTTCTGAGTTTTGTTTGTCAAGTAACTTTAGATTCTATACTGGATATTTTGAATATTATATTGAATGGACTCTGGTTTCCGTTACATATGTCTGGAGAATGTTAATAGTTTTAAAACATTTTATAATTATTATTATTTTTGCAATCAACTCATTTTTGTTCTGACTATAAATTCTATCTCACCATTTGTGGATGGTTGCTGAGCTGTCGGTTCAGTTCTGAAAGCCTTTGCTTTGCTCTTTGTATCACACAGGTTTACTCAGTTGTGTGCCTGAAATTTCAGAGGTTCATATGTAGCACTATGGAATCCTCTTCTCTGGCTCTGTCTGCATGAGAGTTCTCACCCTTTTATCTACTCACATGTCCTCCTTTTCCAGAAAACAGAGAAATTAATTTTTTAGGGGTTGGGGGGCATTAGATATCATCTGTCACTGTCCTGCTGTTCCATGACTGTATCCCACTGTTGGGGCAAAATTGAAAGAGGGGGACAAATGGAAAACTCACTCCATGCGTTGCTTCTCCAAACCATAACTCATTTCTGCAATCTCTTTATTTTGTTCTTTGTATTTTATGTAGAGGTTTGCTTGTATGCAACAGAAGGAATGGGCTGTAGTGAATGGGCACTGTTATCTAATAACCAGAAATTGTATATATATTGTAATTTGAAATAACCATTTGGATATAATTGCTATGTTTAAGACTATCTGTTTCATGGTCTTAAAAAGAAACCACTAAATAGTAGGCTTTATCTTTATTACCTAGTCAATTCTAAATTAAGGCCACCATCCCATTAACACCATACTATTTAAAAAGTAAACATTTCTTTCCCTTTATCCAAAAAATTTTTATATAATATCCTGTATATATCTTTATTATTCATTAAACATTGACATAAAAATGAATATAAGAGGTATATAAGAGGAGTTAGTATACATCGTTCTTTAAATTGTTCACTAGCTAAGTCTTGCTGAAATCCTTTTGTTAGAAATAAAGAGGAAGAATGGTGTGTATGGACAGTTTAACTAATTAGTTTAACTAATTTCTCCTAGATGCACTCATCTGAAGATTCTGAGGTTGGATTTTCTTTTCTCTGGCTCTTTGTCATTTGGAGTATAAGGAATACATGATAAACTAAGTCTGTAGAATTCTTTCCATACTCAGCTCTGCCTTTATAGCTTGGCTGACTGGTGAGGCATATGTTCCCCAATATGTACTTTGTGATTGACATTTTCCTTCCCCACACTCTCACTTTTATTTTTTAAATTTTTTTGTGGCACTGGGGATTGAACCCAGGGACATTCTACCTCTGGGCTACACCCCCAGCCCTATTTTTTATTCTTTATTTTGAAAAAAGTCTCGCTAAGTTGCGAAGAACCTCACTAAGTAGCTGAGGCTGGCTGCGAACCTGCGATCCTCTGTCTCAGCCTCCCAAGTACTGGGATTACAAGCGTGCGCCACCATGCCCGGCTACACTCTCACTTTTAGTTCTCAAAATTCAATTCAATTTTCCCAAATTGAGCAAGTACTCCAGCTGCCTGAAAAGCAAGTGCTAATGTGATAAATATGTCTTTCCAGATTTCTGGATTATATAGATGGTGGAAAGTAAATTGGTGTTGCATAAGGAACATCTAGCCAAACGCCAGTTTCAAACAAAAATAAAGAAATTGCTTTTATGAGGGGTATGCATAACAAGGAGAGACGTCTAGATTTGTTGGATATGGAAATCTGGAAATGCTGATATTTGGCAACTCATAAAACTCATGAGACATAACATTCTATTTGGCATAGAAATTGGGGAGACTAGTATAGAGGGGAATCACTGAAGACATGTATATGTTACATATTTACACAAGTACTTTTTCATATTTTGTTTATATATTCTGTAAATTTAACTTAATGATTAATGACAATCTAGCCAGACAATAATAATATAGGTTTAAGATATATTTAACAGTGCATGCCAGTAATTTCTGCACCAAATATACTTTGTTTTTTATTAGGATGCAACTTTACTTTTTCTGTCTTTTGAAATGAAAGGAAATTTAACCTAGTACAAAACAGTGAGCAAATTAACACAGCATTTGTTCTGAAAAAGGTGAATAAACAAATCTTTAGTCTTTTAAATTATTGGCAGTTATTAAAAATCAGTGACCTATTATCTGTTAACAAGAGGTCACAGGAGGCATGTGGTGGTAAGCAACAGAGTGACAAAGCGGATGCAATTCTAATGTTACTATTTATGCCACTATAATTAGGTATTATCCAGCCAGCTCTTCTTCCATTACCCTTATTTAAAACAGTGAAGGTAGAGGACAGGCTGTTTGCATTTAAAAAACAAGTTATGAAGAAGATTTGGATGTGTATTCTATATCTTCTGTTATGTAGTGGTTTTATTTTAGGGGTTAGAACGACATTTAAATTGGAAACCTACAAAAGAAGATAACATATATTTAAAGATAAAACAGTTTTTTTAAACAAAGACATGTTTTTAGTACGCATTTTTTAATTTAGAAGAAATGAGTAGAAGTCTAGAAAGCAAGCAAGCAGAAAAGGAAATTACATAATTTATTTCTCTATCTTTAGCAAAGAATCAAGTGATCTCGTGACCATAGTGTTAACACTTGGTATTACATTACATAACGTGTACTATTAACATTTATTACTAATCTTTATTCTTGATTGAGTCAAGGAATTTGATTCTCTCCCTCCTAATCAAAGCTTCCTTTCTTTCTTGGTCCCCAGAACGATTCTATTTTCCTCATAGATATTCTGAGGTCAGTCAGTAGATTCATTACAAAACATTCACTATTAATGTCGTCCTTTTGGAACATTTGCTCTTACAATAATACTGTAAAGATATAGCTGTGAAATTTCCAAAGACCCTTTAAAAATATGTACATTAAAACAAAGTCCCAGGAATTAGATCAGAAACTTTGCAACAGCTGGAAGAAAACATAGGAGAAACACTCCCACATAAGTTACAGGCAATGACTTCCTCAACAGGACTCCTAAATCTCAGAAACTAATACAAAGAGTTAACAAATGGGATGGAATAAAATTAAAAAGATTCTTCATAGCAAAGGAATCTATTAATAGCATGAAGAGAGACCATACAGAATGGGAGAAAATCTTTGCCAGCTACTCTTCAGACAGAATTAATGTCCAGAATATATAAAGAACTCAAAAAGCAAATTTTAAAATAAAGTTTATTTCTTTAATCATTAAAATATAACTACCAGGGTTGTTTTATCTTTCAGTACTCTCTTGTAACTACTCTTTGATGGGTAAGTTGGCATTACTTTTCCTACATTTATTGGTTTGGTTGTTCTTTCCTATTTTATATCCAGTGTAAACTTGTTTATAAGAAGGATCATATCAACCCCTGGCACCTTTAAAATGGTAATAAGTTTTATGTTTTGGGGGATATACTTGTTAGTTTATTTTAAAATGATGAAAAAATACTAGATGGTTTCACATTCTCCTAAATCTTCTGGCTTTGGACAGTTTTCCAATTTACATCCCCATGAATACTTGCTTTTTAACAATACAGATTTCATTCTTTTTAAGATGGCAGAGACACATGCTTGTATATTTTATCGAGACAGAAATTTCCATAATACCAAGCATGTTAGCCATTTATCTTCTGAATAAAACCAGATAAATGCCCTTAAAGAAGTGGTTAAAAGCCGGGTGTGGTATTACAGCTTAGAGAAATACTCTTGATGTTCATATATGACCAGGATTCAGCAACTACAGGCACTTTCTGATTTTCACTGATATTAAGGCTGCTTGCCTTTAGCTCACCTTTTTACTGCTCTCCACCTTATTTATTTTCTATTTCTTTCATATCACTTATTCAAGACTTATTTATTTTTTAATTCCTAGTCCATCTGATAATAATAAACTGGCATGAAAAGCTTAAAAATTAATATTGATATGATGATAGGAGGAATGAGAGTCATGTTTTGAGGAAGACTTCCCGGGAAAAAAAATTAGGGAATATTAGATAGAGGCATGTATACAGGAGACAGAGGACTTGCGGGGTATAAAATAAAGAAAGGGTAGGTCCTCAGTACAACCAACAAAGAGACTATGGGAAGGTCAATACAGCCAGAAACCTGAAGCAGGTGTGGAAGGAGAAGCTAATGCACTCCAACAGTTTCTGGGGAGTGAGAGGTGGTTCTAAGTTAGACTTTGCCAAATTGTGAATCCTCTACCAATCAAGCCATTCTGTTGTTTTCTTCTCCTCACTCTGAAAATATTATTTATAGTAGGTGTCCTTCACCCACAGAAATGATGATGATGATGATGCCAGTAGTAAAAATAATGAACACCATTAACTCTACCAATCCATTCAGTTACGGCTTCATATTTATTCTTATGCAAAGTCTGGGACCTTGCATCCTCACTCGGTATTGCCACCCCTCTTGCCCAAATTCTGCTAACCATGGGACCAGGGGCTTCCTTTTTCAGACAGAAAGAAATGGAAGATACCATGGTCTCACATATAAGCATAGGCAGTTGACCTTCTAAGATATCTGTCATGTGTTGACCTCAAATATCAACTGCTAACACTTAGCAACCTTTGATTAAATTATTTAATGTCTTTTTTTTTGCAGTACTGGGGATTGAACACAGGGGCTTTTTACCTCCGCGCTACGCCTCTGGCCCTATTTTTTATACTTTATTTTGAAACCGGGTCTCACGAAGTTGCAGAGGGCCTCGCTAAGGAGAGAGAGAGAGAGAGAGAGAGAGAGAGAGAGACAGGGAGAGAGAGAGCGAGAGAGAGAGAGAGAGAGAGAGCTGAGGCTGGCCGCGAACCCAGATCCTCCGGTCTCCGCCTCCCAAAGTACTGGGATTACAAGCGTGCACCACCACGCCCAGCTCAAATTATTTAATTTCTTAATTAAATTTTTATTTCATTTTAGTAAAAGCTGTTATTCAGAATAACTTCTGGCAGAAGCATGTCTATCACCAGTGATGATGTTTTACCTTTCAGTGTCTCTCACTGTTACGTTTCCTTTGACCCCATCTTATTACCCTGACCCCATATTACCACCAACTTTCTCCTAGAAAACTTAGTTCATGAACATTAAAATGCATCTCAACTTATCATGGCTAATTCCATTCAAATATATTTCTTTATAATGAATTGGAGACTTCTAGGCCATACCTTATCTTATTAGCTTTTTTATTTTTTTGTGTGTGGTACCGGGGATTGAACCCAGGGGCGTTGTACCTCCACGCTACACCCCTGGCCCTATTTTTTTATACTTCATTTTGAAACCAGGTCTCACGAAGTTGCAGCGGGCCTCACTAGGTAGAGAGAGAGAGAGAGAGACAGGGAGAGAGAGAGAGAGAGAGAGAGCTGAGGCTGGCCGCGAACCCGGATCCTCCGGTCTCCGCCTCCCAAAGTACTGGGATTACATGCGTGCGCCACCACTCCTGGCTAGCTTTTTTATATGTAGCACACAGCCACAGTTAATGTCAACTGGTGTTTTTGTTTTTGTTGTTGTTGTTGTTGTTGATAAAGGTATTTTAAAATTGGAATAAATAAAAATAAATTCAGTGAGATTAATTAGGTTAGGGAGACTTAAGTGAATATAAAGAAATATGTAAACTAATAGGAATTAAGCAATGGAGGTATATGATAGAAGTAGAATTGTTAGGACTTGGCAAGCAGGTGTGGACTCTGAGACAAAGAAGGACTGCAGAAGAACCAAATGAAAGATGTAGGCCATTGTTTTCCTGGGACAAAGAATGTCAAGAGTTTGGCACTTGTTTGTGGAAGTAGGTAGAAAAGGTATACTGAATTAAGTCCTTCATCATATCAATATATTTTGCTGGAATCTTTCAAGTTTCAAGGAATAGAAGTAGATTTAGGTAAGATTAAATGGTAAGATTTTATTCTAAGAATGAGATGGGCATTAAGGAAAATACAAACAGATTTTCTCTGTATATAGTGCCACAATGGCAACCAGTCTCTTTCTCTGAACAGAAGCCTTTGCTCTTACCTTTAATGCTGTTATATTTCTGTGATGACTATGTTATTTTCTCCCATTTCTTTCACTGCACTTGCCCCTCCTGAATACCTTTCTCTTCTCTTGGTCATTGTTTCTGTGTAATTTTATGGCTTATGCATAGTCATGATTTTTACTATTGATTATATAATCTCAAGGCACTTTTGTATGGCCTCCACTCTTTGGGTCTATACAGTTGGCTCTGGGCCCAACTACTGACTTATTCTTTGATTCATTCAGTAATAACTTTTTAGCTTGCTTTTATTTCACAGCTAGTATGCCTCAGTCATTAGGTGTTGAAATTTATACAAACACTGTCATTCATGAATAAATATTTATGTTTGAGAAATACCTTCAATTATATGGGTAAATAAGATTTTTGAAATTTCCAATTTTCTACTTAAATTTGTTCAGTAGCATAAAATGGTTTTACAAGGATGGGAGAATCCTCCTTTGACAAATATCTATTAAGAGCCTGCTATATACCAAAGCACTAAGACACAAGAAGAAGGAAATGTGAATTGACAATTGGTTAGGCAAGTCAGAAATGTTAAGTTATTGTACTACAGTAATGAAAATGCTAAAATCAATGTATAAACTAACATCTCAGAAAGTGCAAAAGAAGGAGTGATTATGAACAAAGAGGAAAAGGGAGCAATTAAAAAAGTGGTGATATGTGAGCTTCTGCTAGTGAACAGAAAGAAAGAGGAACATGATAGGCAAAGGCAACATCTGTTCCTGGAGGTTCTTAGCGATTCTCTTTTGTTGCTGCTCTTGTTGATATAAATTCTTAGTTCTTTATGGGACCAATTATCCTTGCACATGATATAAAAATAAAGCAGTTTTGTAGATAAATAATGTGAAAAAATGACAGATAAATGTTATAACCTTATATGCCACTATTTAAAATACTCTTTACAGTCTGAAGAGGCTATAATTATTTTAGGTTGCAAAAATACACAATGTCTCTAGATGGAAATATCAAGTATAGCATTTTAACGTTCTTGCAAATAGCTAATAATTTAAAATTCTTGACCATTTCCTAGTTTTCCACCATCAAATATGAAGAGAAGTAACTCAGTGTTTCACAGATGTTCTATTCTAGGATGTGAATTTATGAATTTTAGAAGAACATTCATATGTTTAAAACTCTTCTGAGGCTCCAGATGAACCAGATTATGCATGCACTATTCTTAGAAATTACTATTTCCAAAATCTCCTTTTATAAAATTGAAGACTTCTCAGTGAGTTGTCCTGTTAAAATTTACTTAAACAAGGAAGAATCACTATTGAGGGCTTTTTTGTGTGCATGTGTGTGGTACTGGGGATTGAACCTGGGTGCATTCTACCTCTGAGCTATATCTCCATCCCTATTTTATTTTTCATTTTGAAATTAAGTTGCAGAGGGCCTCTCTAAATTGCTGTGGCTGGCTGTGAATCTGAGATCCTCCTGTCTCAGACTCCCAAGTACTGGGATTACAGGCATGTGCCACCATGTGCACCTGAGGGCTTCTTTATATAATGAATTTATATCATAATTAGAATCTTAAATTATAGAAGCTGAGTGTAAGTAAGCAATTGTCTGCTAAAAAACCAAATCTGATTCAAGAAGGAATTTTTATAAAGAACCCGGAATCTTTTAAAAGTAAAATGAAATAAAAGACAGTAAAATGAAGACCTTCACAATTTCCAGATAGTTTCCTGTCTCATCTCTTCTGAGGCAAGTTTTTCAAACAATCCAGCTGTTCTCCCTCCTATTAGCTGAGTTTTAGAGAGGAGAGGAGGTCTATTAGAAACATTTACTGAACCCTTCACCATATGTGATCTTGCATTGCAAGGAAAAGCGTCTTTTATATCTTCTGGGATCCCAGACTTCCATATGGATCCTGTGTGTTTAACCATGCTAGAATTTTAGTTTCTGAAAGAATTTTTTTCCATGTAACATAACGAGAATCCACTATGAGTGAGAATCCTGTATTACTCAAGGCAATACTAGCTCCCATAATATAGAAACCACAAATTCTCCCTAACTTAAAATGAGAAGTATACTTCATGTATATGCAAAGTCCAAATGTGTATGCATGATGGCAGGCTACTCTCCCTAAGCAGTGGTTCCAGGACTCACTTTGCCTTCATCTTTTGGAACCACAATATTCAACAGGTGGCGTCCTAGGTTATCAGGCTTATTGAAGATGCCAGTGGAAGAGAGAGATCAGAGTCACAGGTGAAGGGTTTTGAAAGAATTTGTTCCAGAAGTAATGCTCATCAGTGTCTCCCACATTCTATTGGCCGGAATTCAGTAAAATTTTGTCAATTAAAAGTTTGAGGGGAGAAACTCATGCCTTTCACAGTAGGTGAATAAACTATGTACCACAGGGATAATTTGAACAAAAGTTGAATAATATTTTTAAATTTACCATCTGTATGTTCAGCATGTGTTACAAAGAAATATATTAGTGCATTATTCAGTTTCTTCTTTTGATAGATATACTTCATTTATGGGGAAGATGACTCGTGTTTGCAAACTTGGACTGTTCTATTGATATTAGTGAACAGAACTTGGGATCAGAGGGTCTGGAAAGTTGGCCTGTCTTCTTGTCCTCACCTAGACTTCAACAGGCCTTGTGTGCTTAACTTCAGGGGTGCTATCTCTCTGTTCTCCTGACCCTCTCCTACTGGTGGACATCTTCTTCTTCATAAGACTCTACATGTGCAGTTTTCATTAAAAGTGAATCTGGGAGAATTTATCTTTTTATTCTTGCTTATAAATTTGAAGTAACTCTCCTCAGAGATTCTCCCCTTGATTCAGATCTGTTCCTATGCTGTCCCTGTTGTCAGCAAGCTGCCTGTCTTTAAGTGGAAAGAGAGAGAAAGAGAGAGAAGAAAAAGAAGATTCAAAGTGATCACTCTCACTTCTCTCGTCTCTCCTATGCTCAGAGGAAAGAAGTTTGTATACAGATGTTTCTAGCATACTTACAATGCCCGGAGCAGAATATAAAAACCTGAATAAACATGGCATAGCTTGAACCAGAAAATTCCCAGGTTAGACACATTTTCAGAAGTAACAAGCTCAGATTAGCATAGAAAGCCAAAACAGAATTCCTTGTAGATATACTTTGAACTTTAGAAAATTTTTCATATGAATAAATACAAATTTAACACTTAATTTGAAGATACATGGAAAAGAAGTGAACTTGGGATTTGGTCACACAGCTAAACATAGGGGAAAAAACCTATTTGGTGGTTATAGATGGCTTAAAAGTTAGGGAAATTTTACTGGCTCTTCAATAATCTGCTAATAATCTGATTTTTTTATTAATCAGGTAACTAGGGATTTAGCAAGTTAAATGTAGTAATAAATTCCTACTTATCTTTGTGTTTCTAAATATTCACTTTGAATATGGCATATTGTTTATGTGAATTTATATTTCCAGTTAATATTGTACAACTTAGATTTGGTTTGTAATGAAAAGTCTATAATAGGAAGAATTGATTTGTTTTCATGCTATGAAGCACTATTTTTAATATGTTGTACAGATGATTTTCCTGTATTTAATTTACCCCCTCCTTTTGACAGAAGGATATCAGTTTTAGTAGTGATGATTAGCCAAATACATTTCCATGAAATATTATGTGTCAATCTGTCTTCATTTATTTCTATTAGGATGGTTTTTTGTTTCCCATTCTTCTGAATTTTTCCTTCATGACTGTATCCATTTTCATAATTTCATTAACTTTATTCTCATTGATGAAAGATTTGTGCCCATTCAGGTAATATCTTCTCAAGGTTTTTTTTCCTTGAATGTAATATTTCAGATTAGTCAAATTACCTCCGAGTATATCAATAATAGGGGCAAAGAGATTTCCAAAACAACTCTAGAGACAATATATCACTCCAAAATTTAAAATTAATGCCATTTATCTTTACTGACAGAACAGTTGTGGGAAAAACCTAAGAGGGTATAATATTTGGAGATGACTGTATTAGAAATTCCTATCATGACTAAAACTGTAGACATTATGAGTAATGCATGGATTCCTGTTCAGTGCACCTGGGATTGTCCTTAAGAAAAGTAAGACTTTCAGTGGAAGCCTCAAAGTTTAAAAAAATATGCCGTATGAGAAAGGTTAGGGGGACTTTATTTATTTATTTTTTATTTTTTTGCGGTACCGGGGATTGAACCCGGGGGTGTTCTACCTCTGTGCTACACCCCTGGCCCTATTTTTTTATACTTTATTTTGAAACCGGGTCTCACAAAGTTGCGGAGGGCCTCACTAGGTAGAGAGAGAGAGAGAGAGAGAGAGAGAGAGAGTGCTGAGGCTGGCCGCAAACCCGGATCCTCTGGTCTCCGCCTCCCAAAGTACTGGGATTACAAGCGTGTGCCACCACGCCCGGCTTAGGGGGACTTTAGAGCATCAATTTTTAGGGGATTTGATTTTGCTTTTGGTAAGGAGTTAAATAGAGAAATAATTGTGGAGTTAGTTTTCTTGTAATAAAATTTTGACATGTTAGAATTATAACTAATATATCTTATTTCTTCTGTGGACCATTGGCTTTATTACATAGTAGATGCTGACATGCTGTGTGAGTGTACCTTTCAAATAAGGTAGAAGTTTAACATAATTATTCTGACAACACTTTTGCCTCATATTTCCTCAGTGTTAATTAACTATATTTTCTCTACAGACTAGTTTAATTAGCATTAATTTGTATATATGTATATATATATCTATGCATATTTCCAGATGTGTATGAACAAACTATTATTGGTTAATTGATATGTAAGTAGAAAGTATATATAATGAAAACATTTAATGTTAAAATATTTTTGCTATGCTATTCAAATCTATGAGGAAGACACAGTACATTTTAAATAGTTTTATTGAGGCAATTTTGAAAAAGAGTTAGTGGCTTAGTACTGTTAGGAAAGTTGGTTCCAGAAATCATTCTATATTAACACTCACACTAAAAACCAACCAACAGACAAATATGTTATATTCTGGAAGATATAAATCAGCAAAATGTTCATCTAAAAAATTTACATGTTAAAGAAAAGAAAAAACTTATTATAGATGTAGTTTTTACACAACAAAAAGGAAGGTAAATTGTGTTTAGAAACAGTCCAGGGAGAAATAAAATCATGGTGAAAGGTTTTGAAGTATGAAACAAAGAAGTCAATAGTTGATAAAAAAAAAAAGGTGAGCATTTATCAACTGCTACTCTGAGATAAAGCTTAATAGGAAGTTGACACAGTGTGCCCTCTTCCTGGATTCTTTATTAAATTCTTGTTTTGAAATAGAGATTCACAGGAAATTGCCAGGATGGTCTAGAGAGGCTCCTATTTACCCTTCAACGAATGTTTACATCTTAAGTAATTATAGTACATTAAACCCAGGAGATTGATTTTGGCACAATATCATTTCATCATATGTAAATTTGTATATCTGCCACCTTAAAAAAGACACACACAACTATTAACACTACAAAAATCTTTCTTCTGAAACTTCTTCATAGTCACACCTACCTACCTTCCATCTCCCACCATCACTCCTAACCTCTGATGACTAATTTATTTTTCATCTCTATAACTTTTTTTTAAAGAATGTTACATAAGTTGAATCATACTATATGCAATATTTGGGATTGCCTTTTTTCTCCAGTAAGAATTATGCCTTTGCTGTCTATCCAAGTTGTTGCACATATTAGCACTTTTTCTCTGTAATTGACACATAGTATTCCATAGTGTACATGTACAACAGTGCGTAACCATTCACTTGTTGACTTGTTGTAGGACATTTATGATGATATAATTTTTAAATATTGCATATAAAGTTTATATGAACTTTTGTGGACAGGTTTTTAAATGGATATAAAATTTCATTTCTCTAGAATACCTTTCTTTATATTCTTTACCTTACCACAATTTTTGTATAAAGATATTAGACATTTCCTATACATTGAGACCCACATCAGCCAGTGTTATAGTTTTTCTTTCAATCATTAAACATAAGTTAAAAACTCAAGAGGAAATTAGAGAATAGAATAATATTTACTAGAGCCTGGGAAGGGTGTGCAGTGGAAGTAGGGATGTAGAGAGGATGTTAACAGGTAAAGGGTATATTTGGATAAAAGAAATGACTTCTGATGTTCTATAGCACAGAAGGATAATCTGTCATTAAGAATAATTAATTGGATATTTCAAAATAGCTAGAAGAAAGGGTTTTGAATTTGTCCAGCACTAAGAGATGATAAATGGCTGTAGTGATGAATATGCCAATTGGCCTGATCTAATCACATTGTGTCCATATATTGAATTATCATACTGTATCTATCCCATTGAACTATTGTGGTGATGCATAGTTAGAGCTCGTAAGCCAGAGTAACTTGTTAGCTAGAGTGACTCCATATTTGTTCCTCAGAATGACCTCCAACCTAGCCCTAAAACAGGGAAGTTGGCCTTGAAAAAATTAAACCAGGACATTGACAGGATAGTTAACGGATTGTCATAACAACATATCGTAATTTACTGTGTTATTGTTATCTTGCTAACCGCCTATTCTTGCTTCTGTACTTTCGTTATGCTTGGCTTGCTTGGCGTACCTGAATACTATGAGAACCACAGGGGCTTCCCACCCCCTGCTGTGGAAACCTGCCATGGGAACCTCAGTTTCACCCTGAGCTTGTATTGTATCTTACCCTATATAAGAAAACGCTGGAGGGCAGTCAAGTCCTGCACTTGGCTCTCATGCCTGTTTAGTCTTACTGGCCAGTAATAAAGACTCCCATTTAACACATTTGTTGGTCTGATTGGTCTTGATTTGGACGCTACCTCGCAACATTTGGAGGCTCTAGCGAGATCCCTCAAGACAGTTGACCTGAGATCTGGTCCATGACTCTGCCGGAGAGGGGCCGAGAGGTGGACAGGAGCTCCTAGGGGAGGTGCCACCTGAGTTGTTCCAGGGCCCCAGGTAGTTCTCTCCTCACTCAGGGCTCCAGTGGTTCTTGAGATGACACCTTCGAGAAAACCAAAGTTGAGAGTCACCTGGGTTGAGGGCCTCCGGAGGTAAGGTCAGGGGAGTGCTCTTGGGATGGACACGCAGGAGAGGTCAGACGCAGCCATCGATCCGGTGTCCAGGGTACCCCGTGAGACGTCACCAGCCCACAGGTTAAGGTCCAGGTGTATGAGTGATTAGTGGCCACTGTGTGTTTGCCTTGCTGACTGTTTGTTAATTGTCTTTAATTGCTGTCGTATTATGTCTGTCTGTCTGAAAGAAGTGCATCAGCTGTTGATTTGTCTCTGTCCTGGAGTGAATGAAGCGAGAGTCAGCTCAGTCAGTCCTCTGAGTTTGAGTTTGTCATCTCACACTGGGGTCCTTAAGACCCCAATGAAGGCTACAAGATCCGAGTGGGCAGACCTTGGTAAGATTGGTGAAAGCTGTTGCTCCACGAAGACATGATTTGTGGGGGTACTGAACCATAGAAAGTAGGTTGTAAGCCACATCAGTGGGCCACTACGGTTAAGTCTTCATCGGCCAGATCTGCAACTGAGTGTGATCTTGTCCCATCTCTGTCAGAGGGTTTTAACCCTCCATGCTCTGTCAACTTGATGTTTGCCAATTTGTGTTCTCATCCCTTATTACTGCTGTGTGCCATGTGTGGCTATGTGCTGCTTGTGTCTGTGTGTTATTTGTATCTGTGTGCCATTTGACACTGCGTGCCATTTGAGTCTGTGTGCCGTCGGATTGAGATCTGCATTGTACATTCTGATTCTAGGAATCAGTTGTGGGTAAATCAACCAGGATGGAAATAGGAAGCAGTACATGCTCAAAGACCCCCACCCGCTTTTAAGGTGTATGCTTAAACATTTTAAGGAAATGACTTTAAAAAATTTTGAATTTGGTATTTCTTTCTCCCCGGTCACTCTGGAGGCAAATGAGAAAGCGAAAGTAATGCCGCCCCTCCAAGTGCAGCCAGAGGGGAATAATTCCCCAACCCTACATGCTTGAGTGTTCCCGGCCTAAGTGAGGGTTTGTTTTTCAGGTCTATTCTCCCCTCCCCATACCTGGAGCAAATGTATGTTTGGGGAGGTGAGATGGGCACCCAAGGAAGCTGAGGCAGCTGCGGCTCCCATGCCCGATTATGGTTCATGTCCTTCTCTTCTACCAGGGACCTCTGCCTAAGTCTTTCAGTTGATAAATTATGCACTGACTAACAAGGTGGTATTTTTGGGTTTTTTAATTTAAAGTAATTAATTTAGAGGTTCATTACATTATCTTGGTTATTGTTTATTGTTACTTCATGTTGGTTTTTAATTTGGGTTTTTAATTTTCCTTATTTTCTGACTGTTAGGTTGATAAGACTATAAACCATGTAATAGTAAAACATTGGCTAGCATCTATTCATGCTTACTTGGCATCCGAAAGTATATAATATCCCAGCTGTGCCCCAAATATGTGGGAGGTTTTTTTATAACCTAAATTTCAGTCAACATTTAAAAACAAAAACTGGGTTTTCCTTCCTGGCAATTTTATCTATAGTTTTGTCTATCCTCCATTCCTTAGTTTGACTTTTGTTGTTTCCCCTAAAAATTGTACTGGAATATTTTAAGCCAAGCTGATCTTTCACCAGACGTAAATGTATGAAACTCGCTATCAGACTGGGCTCTGAATCCCTGCCAGATAGTGATGCCCAAATGGAGCAGATTTTACCTTCTCAGGGACCCTCTTGGGACCCCAACTCCAGTTAAGGTAAGGAGAACTTGGACAATTTTCACCAAGTCCTATTGAAAAAAAATGAGCCATTAATAATTGCTTTTGTTACTCTGGCAGCCCCACACGTTACAAAATTAATTACAAAAGTTAAAAGCTTAACTAGGGCAGTAGTAGTGGCTTTCAGGGAAAAAATGATAAAAAGTAAAGAGGTAAAGGCCAGACACAACCGAAAAAAAAAAAAAACCCAAAAAGAAAGAGGCTAAAATGTCAGTGTACTTACTGTATAAAAGTTGGGGACAAACATGTCAAGTTCCTTGCGGATACTGGAACAGCTCACTCAATGCTAAAGAAAAAAGCCTGGCGTGGTGGCGCACGCTTGTAATCCCAGTACTTTGGGAGGCGGAGACTGGAGGATCGGGGTTCGCGGCTAGCCTCAGCTCTCTCTCTCTCTCTCTCTCTCTACCTAGTGAGGCCCTCCGCAACTTCGTGAGACCCGGTTTCAAAATAAAGTATAAAAAAAAATAGGGCTGGGGGTGTAGCGCAGAGGTAGAACACCCCTGGTTTCAATCCCCGGCACTGCAAAAAAACCAAAACAAAACAAAACAAAAAAAACCTCTAGGACCACTATGCCCCATCAGCTAACCATCCAAGGCACTTACTATTCTTGGACTACATCCTGGACAATGGACTTGGGCCAAGGTACTGTAACTCATTCCCTCCTTGTCATATCAGATTGCCCATACTGTTGTTGGGATGGGACCTCCTCTGAAAGTTGGGGGCCCTAAGGCAGCCCCATGGCCAGGCCTTAGTGGAACAAAGGAGGCACCACCTGGGCTGGGCTAGCACTGGGTAGCGGGCCCAAGGAAAGGCTGCCAAAAAGTTGCAGCGAGTCCAGGAACTGGAGAGTGTGTCCAGGGCCCTGAGCGAGGCCAAGTCCAAAGCCATCTGGCTTGGCAAGGAGCCATTAAAGCTGAGGCTACGGGAGGGGGATGGGAGCAACTGGAGGAGAAGGCAGCCGCCAGGGAGCGGGCAAGCCACGAGCTGCAGACAGCCTGAGCCCAGCTCTCAGAATAAAGACTCTAGAGGTTAAAAAAAAAAAAAAAGCTAAGTGCCAAACAGCCCGAAAAAGCTGAGGCCCTGGCCCAACGCCTGGCCAAAAGGGACTGAAACAGCGGAGCGTCTAATGCAGGGACAGCGCCAACTGCAACAGGAGCTGGATGACATCATTGTGAACCTGGAGCAACAGCGACAGCTCATGAGCACCTTGGAGAAGACAGCCAGAGAGGAGGCCCTAGAACCAGTGGGGCCACTTAAGATCCTGGTCATGCTACCAGAACTAGGCCTGCCCCATAGGCCCACCCATACACCACAAGGAGAGACCTGGGCCAAACAAGAGGGGGCTAAGCAAGAAGAGATGTGATGGCCGTTGCTGCTCAGACCAAGGTACTACATCCCACAGTTGGACCAGGTCACAAAGGACATTGTAGTATCCAGATGCCACATTTGCACTCAGGTAAATCAGAAGAGAGAAAAACGAGCTCCAAAAGGAATATGATCCTGAGGTACTGTACCTGGGGAACATTTAAAATTGGATTTTGTAAAATTAAACCGACTGTTTTTGGATATAAGTACCTCTTGGTGTTGATGGACACATTCTCAGGGTAGGTAAAAGCTTTTCCTACACGGACTAAGACAGCCTCCATAGTTACAAAAAAACTGCTCCAAGAGCTAGTTCCTAGATTTAAATCGCCCTTATCTCTGGGGTCTGGCAGTAGCCTGGCTTTTATAGCCAAAATCTTTCAAAACCTGTCAAAAGCATTAAACAGTGATTAAAATTACATTGTGCTTATAGGCCAGAGTACAGGACAGGTAAAAATATAAATAAAACCCTAAAGGAAACTTTAACTAAACTGGTTATGGAAACAGGCGAAAGTTGGGCCAATCTCTTTCCCTTTTTCCCTCCTTAGGCAAGGTGCACCCCTTACCAGAAAGATTTCACTCCTTGTTCCATGTTTGGGAGACCACCACCCATCCTCCCCAAACTAAGAGATAACTAATCAATCCCTTCTTAAGTCATTACAGGCTCTACAGCAGATCCAAAAGGCCATCCACCAGATGGTTGGAAAAATAGATCCCCAACTTGCCTTGAAGCCAGTTCCAGACAGGTGATCTGGTATGGATCAAAAAAATTCCAGCTCGGACCTTAGAGCCCACCTGGAAGGGCCCATATCCTGTAGTCATAACCACTCTAACTGCAGTAAAAGTGGCCAGAGTTTCTTCTTGGATCCATCATACCCAGCCAAAGAAGACTACAGAGGAAAAAAAAATGGGCCGTCAGCATGACCAAAAACTCACTAAAAATAAGAGTCAAATGGGTTCTTTAATGACTCTTTTCCCCTTCCTTTAGCTCATTGCTCCAAAAGGGGTAAAGCCCATTGCCTCCCATCACCCAGCTACTTGGAGATGGGAGCTCATGAAAGACAGGAACGGGATGGCTAACAATCACCACAGATAGCCAGCCCACTTTCAAAATAAACTTCTATGACCTGATAACTTGGAAATATGTAATTTTCAGGTCCTACTCAGAAGATGTGCTTAACTGCAGGGATAAAAGTTTTAAACAATCATTACAGAATACTCTGTTTTATGTATGTCCAGAATACAGGGAATCATTTTGTCCAAAAAACAGTAAATACTATTGTACAATCTAGAAATGTGTAGGCTCTGATGTTTTTTTAAAAAAAAATCAAGACAAAATCTCTGCATACTGGTTCATGTCATCCCCCGGGCATTTGTCTACAGTGGAGAAGAAGGAAGAGTCCATCTCCATATAGACTCCAGAAATCCTGGACAGTCAAGAACACAAAGAGTATTAGTACCCCTCTTGGTAGGAATAAGAATTACTGGGTCCACAGCTGTAGCAGCCTCAGCTCTAATCATAGGAGATAAAACCTTCAAGGAGTTGAGTGCTCGAATGGATATGGTCTTAGAACATTTGGAAAATTCCCTCTCCAGGCTAAAAATTCAAATAGGTTCCTTGACTGAGGTAGTGCTCCAAAACCAAAGGGGCCCAGACCTCCTGTTCATAAAACAAGGCGGTCTTTACATGGCCCCAGGAGAAACCTGCCATTTTTATGCTACTCAATCTGGAGTAATCAAAAAGAGTTTAGCCCTAGTTCACCATAACTTACGAGAGAGAAAAGCTTAAACACAAATCCACCAACTGGTATCAGTTCCTGTTTTCATGATCTCCTTGGCTCACCACCCTGCTGACTACCTTAGCAGGACCTCTGGTTATACTGATTTTAACTCTGACAGTGGGACCCTGTTTAATAAACGACTTGACTAATTATGTCAAAAAGAGAATTCATGCAGTAAAAATCTTGGTCTTAAGGGGTCTTTATAACCCCTTGTTAACTACTGAGTCCATGATTTGACTCAGTCCCATAGAACCAGTGGGGAATGTGATGATGCGTAGTTAGAGCTTGTTAGCCAGAGTAATTTGTTAGCTAGAGTGACTCTATTTTTGTTCCTCAGAATGACCTCAAACCTGCCCCTAAAACAGGGAGGTTGGCCTTGAAAAAATTAAACCAGAACATTGGCAGGATAGTTAACGGATTGTCATAACAATATATTGTAACTTATTGTGTTATTGTTATCTTGCTAACCGCCTATTCTTGCTTCTGTACTTTCGTTATGCTTGGCTTGTTTGGTGTACCTGAATACTATGGGAACCATAGGTGCTTCCCACCCTCTGCTATGAAAACCTGCCATGGGAAATTCAGTTTCACTCTGAGCTTGTATTGTATCTTAGCCTATATAAGAAAATGCTGAAGGGCAGTCAAGTCCTGCACTTGTCTCTCATGCCTGTTTAGTCTTACTGGCCAGTAATAAAGACTCCCATTTAACACCTTTGGTGGTCTGATTGGTCTTGACTGGGATACTACCTCGCAACAATATCTTGATTTCCCCATTCATTCCTGAAAGATATTTTTTTTTTCTGGATATAAGGTGGCAAACTAACAGTCCTTTCCTTGAAAAACGTCATGCCACTTCCTTTTTTCCTCCCTGGTTTCTATGGAGAAATCCAATATCATTTTAACAATTTTCTCATTTGTTTGCATGTAGGTTTTTTAGGAGGGGAGTTAAGAGCAAGGAGAGAAAAATAGTTGGAACCCGGGAAGACCAAAATATAGAAGGAAGGAAAGGCAATTCCAGAATACATTTTTAGTTGCTCTCCCCTGTGGTTAAATGGAATTCAATCTTAATTTTCTGAGGATCTGCGTAGAATGTCAACTGGAGAAATGAGGTATGTATTATTTATCCACTGACTTCCTTCTCCCATTGGTTGGGAGTTGACCCAAAAGTCCTAAGTTTCTCATACTTCAGATTTATATATGCATAAGTACCTAGATGTTCTAGGTCCAGGGAAGATAGCAAGATATGACCATGATAAGTACCAGAAGCTGTTTGCAACAAAGATAATTGGAATAATTTATAGACTTAGAAAATGTGTGGCTGAGCACAAGATACCCTCAGCTTAGTTAGACCTCTATTTACTTAAGAGAAGATATAGCTTCCAATTCCTTCATGCTTGGCTACGTGGAATTTTTATAAGAATTGCAATACAGTACTTTCCCAGTTTTCATGGGGAATTGGTTTCAGAACCTCATCCCCTCTGCAGATACCAAACTCCAAGGATACATAAGCCTCTTACATAAAACGGCATAGTGTTTGCATATAACCTACTCACATCTTCTTGTATACTTTAAATCATCTCTAGATTCCTTTAAATACCTAATATAATTTAAATGATATATAAATTGGTATACTGTATTATTTAGGGAATGATGGGAGAAAAAATATCTATACATGTTCAGTACAGAAGCAATCATTGTAAGACTGTTTTTTCAATCTAGGGATGGTTGGAGCTACAGATGCAGAACGATAGATATGCAGGGCTGACCATACCATGGTTGTCAGTCCTCAGACCTCAGCCATCATTGCTCCTTCCTTTCAAGTTTTCAGTCTGATGGTAGCCTGAGGGAGGGCAGTTGAGTTCAAGCATCCTTGGATTCTGATACCCTTTAAGCCTCTGAAGGTTCACTTCCTTTCTGGGTCCCGCTGCTTCTGCTTATTCACAAAGCTCAGACCTTGTTCCATTCCCTTCTTGAATGAGTTCAGCTTCCTTCTTGTACACATTGTTTTAGGTGAAAGACTAAAAAATCACTTTGTATTCATTTAAGTCTTAAATAGTAGTAAGACCAAATTCCAAATTAATAAATCAGTATGTTTGATGAATTACTCAGGAATAATTTTTTTCTCTGGGAATGTTATTTTCATAATTTTTAATTCTGTAGCAATAATACTTCTCTTTTTAATATGTGTAGTTCATGCTGTAGGAAATTACACTTGTGACTATTCATTTGTCAAGGACTTGGTCCTGCTACACCACAAAGGATCCAAATAATCTATTGGCAAGTGATTTTCTCTTGAGGCCATTTTGAGGATTGGACAAATGGCCAACGTTTATGATAGATGAAATTATTATATCATAACTAGGATGAACATTGGAATGTGCTATTTTTAGGGATAACATCATAAAAATGCAAGTATTATTGAATTCTTTTGTTGGCCAGTAATTTTTTTCATCTAATGGATTTATTTAGCCAAGAAATTATCTCTCAATTCTCATTTTAATACCATTAGGGTGACTGGACCATCTGATTTATCAGAGATTGTCTTGGTTTATGCTATTCTCTGTGTAATAATTAATGGGGTTTTTCTGTATGTAATAATTAATGGGTTTTTCTTTCCCACTTAAACAATGTCCTGACAATTGAATTCAGATCCTCCTCCAATTGGAATTTTAAGTGTTTTGTACGTGTGTGTAAAGTCCAAATTGTTTATAAAACAATGTTTGAATGTAACATGTCTTTGAGAATTTTTCTGAGTTCTGTTTGCCAGGATTTTTCTGGCTCCCTAAAAGTCTTTATCAAACTAGGAGTCCAGATGGTCAGTTCTTTGGTTGCCCAGAGACAGGGGAGTCAAAGCTTGTTTCTGCATGACTACAATCTGTCCAAACTTAAGTAGGACAGGAAGTTTTCCCAAAAGATTGCATGAACAGAATGTTACCAATTCTTAAACTCTCCACAGGTTACACACAAACTAGGAGAGAATCCTGTTCTATTTAAATCTAATTCCCCCTATAATATCACCATTGTAGTTATGCATAGCGCAATAATGGTGAGAAAGTTTAAAAAAGAAATGATATTTTCATCCTAGTTTAAAATATTTCTCTCAAAGACAAAAATATGCTGATTTGTATCTAATCAAGGAAGCTGGCTCCTTGTTTAGATGTATAATTGAAAATTTTCTTAGATATTAATCAAGGCTTATTACTTATATATATTTTATGATTAAACTTGCATAAGTTTTTATAAAATGAGATTAAATAGGAAATTGGGTAAACATTTCATCAGATAATGTTTGGAATAGGAAGAAATTGTAAGAAGTAAAATCCATCTTATCTGTCAAAGTAGCAAACTACATAGAAATGCACTCCTTTCATTTTGTAACTGTAACATGGGCATTCATTGTTGTAATGATACATGTATCTGTATGCTCCACTCCTTCCTTGAATTTTTCCAGAAGTCAACCATCTTGGTTTTGGTCATCCATCTTAGCTTATAGTTGACCTTTAGTTTACCAGGAATCTTCCAGAAGTCAACCATCTTAGTTTCGTCATCCATCTAAGCTCACTCATAGTTGCTTCCAGAATGTTAAACTTTGTTTCAAATTTACTGTCTGTCTTGAAAAGTAGTCAGTGTGCAGAGTTGTGAACCCAAACCCTCCCTAAATCAGGGGGAGGGGCAGGATTGTGTTAGGGATAAAAGCTGAGCAGACTGCCTGCTTGGTATGCTTGATAACTGGACTCTATGTAGGTTGCACACCCTTATGTAGAAGTAAATCATCTTGCCAAGTTACTTTTGTTTTTTTAGAAACTGTTTCTAACAAAATAGATTAAAGTTGTTTGCTTTGAAATGTCTTAAACTATTATTTTCTTTTCTTTTATAAGAAAAATATTTTGAAGTATTAACATATTATCCTCACATGAATTTTAAACCCAACAAACACTTATATTAAATACCTGAAGGCAGGTAAGACAAGAACATTTTTTTGTCAATGTATAAGTGTTTTGTATTTTAGTTGCAACTAATTGTGGGCATCTTACACAAATGACTCAAATCACATTATTTTTCTTGATGAGGAAAATTTATTTTTAACCACCACACTTCATTTGAAGCTCTGTCTTGATAGAAAGTTAAACATCTTAATTAAATTTGATATAGCAGCAAGCTGAGGTTTCTAATATATAAAACATCTAGAACCTTTTATCTATAAAATGTAACAGATGGAGGGAAACACACTATAGCACATGATGTACATACACAAACCTATAAGACTCAATCACTATCCGGAGCATGAAAGAGTGGGAAGGGGGAGGGAATAGGGTGGGATTGAAGGGAGGGCTAAATGTGCAATGTGTGCATGTATGATGTTCATACCCTGACATATATCAAAATGTATAATTACAATGCACCAATAAATGAACATAAAAAGTTAAAAAAATAAATAAACTTAGAATTAAATCTATAGGATTATTATATGGGAAATTATTATTACAAATTATCTCTCCCTATAGTACAATTTCTTTCTTGCTTTTTAAAAAAGACTTCCCACATGTTAGAACATAGGTTATGTTGGGTACCTTGAATTTTAACTCAGGGGTCTATTAGAGAGGGAATTTAGTGAACTCAGACAAAAGAAAACATTTCTGCCCTGTATGTCTCTGAAACTACTTTGGGGACTTGGAGAACTGCCAATTTGTGTGAAATTCTAACATTTAGTTTCTGAAGCAGTGATTGTATTTTGGACCATCAGTTGCCACAGAGAGTATGACTGGAAAGAGTGCATTTGTTTTAGAATAGCCAGGGGATGATGTATGGGTTGAGAAAGAGGAAGGGGACAGATAACCTCTGGTGCTGTCATTACTCTGCTTCATAATGAAGTACTATTTGCTGGGCATCCCTGCCATTTCAAATGCCCCGTCGGGCATTAGAATCTCTCTTGCCACTCTACTGACCACAGCAGTTCATTGTCATTGTCTGGAGGCATCCAGTGCCAATCTTTCTAATGGCACAAAGGAAAACAGAGATGACTCTGGAGGGATGGAGAATTACTTTTTTCTCCTTGTCTATAACATACTGCAGTATTGTTTGTATCCCTCTTGTTGTACAGATTTTAGAAAAAACTACTCTTAATTTAAAAATTGTATCCCTCCATCCATCTCTCCCTCTCTCCTTCCTTCCCTCTCTCTTCCTGCCTCTGCCTCTTTATCTCTGTGGTATATACTTGCATCCATCCAGAGGACTGGCTTTAGTGCTGGTTGGATTAATAGATCACAGAGCTGGTGCTCTCCACAGGTTTACTTTGTTCTTAGGCTACACTCAGGCCTCACTCCTGTCTTTAGAGTGCTGATAACAATGAAGAAATAGAGATATGTCTATATATTGAATGCTTTTTATGTGTCAAGATATCATAGAGTTGTTTTATATTAATTAACTCATTTCACTGTCATATTGCTTTCAGTTAAGAACTGATATTATTCTGGTTTTACAGGTGATGAAATAGAGATAAAGAAAGATCAAGTACTTACCCAAGGATATACAGGACAGAGACATAATATAATATATTTAAAGAACCACTCAACTCTGCTTTGAATAGACTTCAGGCTACCTATGTAGCATATGAACATATCAGGGTACTTTTTAATATCTCTGATGCCAAACTAGGATTTATAAAAACGTAGAGGTATGAATGAGAAAACAACTGCAGGACTTTTAGTTCCTCACTAGGAATCTCCCAGTTATCATCATAGTTGTTAACATAATAGACATAACAAAGACTTTAGCAATGTGAAAACTCAATGTTTTATTGCTCTCTTTTTAAATCTTGCAACTTTAACTCTGTGTCTCAGTCAGACATTTAGAATGTAGTTAATTGTCTTTACTTAAATTTTTGTTCAGATTTTTTTATGCCATTAAAATATTTCAAACTCAAGCAGTTACAAGTAACTTCAAGAATTTTATATAATTATTAGAAAAACTCCTAAGAAGGAACTTATATGGGCATTTGATGCTCACATGCTTTTGAAAACATCTAATAGGTTCCTTGCTATAGAAACAAAGGATGCATCTCATTTCATACTACTGTTGTTTCTCTTTCCCTCCACAAAAATGTATTTATTTGATAGTTATGTAATTATTTTACCTTAATTATTTCATAATTTAAAAATGTATTTAAATGTATATATTTATTACAATTTATTTAGATTATATATCTCTATTTCTTCATTTTGGTCCTACCATTCTGATCTTCCCTTCTTCAAAAATATGTCTTTTATTCTATCAGTTATTCTTTTATTTTCACATTACTAAGTTTATAATATTTATATTCTGTTCACAGCTACCCTCTACATTTTTATCTTAAAAGTGGAAAACCAATAAAATAGCATCTTAATGACTGTGACTTTTATCGCTTTCTTTGTAGCTAACTAATGTGCCAAGTTTAAATTTTCTTCAAGTCTGGCATTGCTACTGATTTACCTAGATCAAGGTCATCATAATTATCTTTTCTTACATTCATTCAAATTATCACTTTAAAATTATATTTAATTAGATTTACAATTTTACCATGATTTTCCTATATGGCTTTTGATTTTCTAGAGTTTCAAATGGTGCCTTTCTTATATTTTATCATTATACTATTACTTAGTACAAGAAATACCATCTTTATTGTTTCCCTTCATATCCCTACCATTCCTTTTAATTTCTGGAATTATATTTCCAATCCATGGGACTATAAGATTCCTGCTGGTGTATTGTAGAGTGCGATCCTGGAGCTTTCCATAACTGCACTATTTTCCCCCTCATATTATGTCTTTTTCATTGGGTTTCTTGTCATTTTCATGGAGTATATCTTTTATAATAGGAATTAATTTTATGATTCTTATGTGTAAAAAAAGTACCTTTATTTTGCTTTCACATTTGACTGAGATTTTAGCAGGGAATAGGATGCTCAATTAAAATTCTATTTCCCTTGAAACTTTGAGGGTAATTCACTGTTGCTGATGACAAGTTTAATGACAGTTGGTGTCTTCAGTCTGTAGGTGACTGGTTCTGTCTACAGGCTTTTAGTATCTTCTCTTTATTGATCCTATTCTAAAATTTCATGATGGTATATCTAGGTTTAGATCTTTTTTACCCATATCTAGCTTAGAACTTAAAGGATCTTCCACTATAAATTCCTTTGTTCAGCTCTGATAATGTTTTCATACTTTTCAAAATAATTTCTTTTTCCCCCTCTTATCCAAATATTAACATACCTGGATTTTGTTTTTTGATGTAGATTCTTTGAAACAGTTCAGTTTGTTTTTTTGGTGCTTTATATCACAAGCAATTTTCTCAACTTTGTTTTAGTCCTACCTCTGATCTAATTTTATTTTTCTTTCTCTAGTCATGTTTCTAATTTCCAAAAGGCTATTAATTTGTTTTATAAATTAGGATTTTTGGCTTATGTTTAATATTACCACCAACCAAATTTACCATAAACAGGAATGCTTATTTTTTACATATGTTAGGTCAAGAGATGCTTAAAGTTCTGTGATCATTAGACATCTAAACGGTCTTATGGTTTGTCCTTTTTGACACAGGCCTCATGGTTGATGATGACTACAAGAGTTTCAGACATGACCATTGTATTCAAATTAGAATTAAGAGGAGAGAAAGAGAAAAGTTACTCTACCTCTCTTTTAAGAAACTCCTGGGAAGTTCTATATCACACTTTCTTATATATCATTGGCCAGAATTTAGTAAAATAACCTTCCATTAGTTTCAGGGAATGTTGGGAAGTGTGTGTAGTTGAGAAGTAGTGTGTCCAGCTAAAATCAGATTTTTGTTACTAAAAAAGTGGAAGATGAACACTGAAACTCAGTGCTATAACTCAGTACATTCTGTTTACCACATTCTCTGATGCTTTGCTTTCATAGCATCCTGTGTATGCAATATATTCTGTGAACTTTCTGAAGATCCTGATAAAAATATTTTAAATATTTTCTATCTTTCATGAGTCTTTATTTTTGTCTTTAGGGCCAGCTGGGACTACTTATTTATTCTGACCTTTTTCTTATAGTTGGATTTCTTTATATGACTGGTGAGATTTTTCCCTATAATATATTTTATACTTTTATTGGTACATTGTAATTACACATCAACTGTGAGATTCAAAATGATACATTCATACATGCACTTATCACATGGTGTATTTCCTTCTGTCTCCCTTGCTCCCCGTTTTCCTTCCTAGTATATGTTAGTGAGATTGGTAGTGATACCTTCATATATAGACATAGCATTATTTGAACTGTTTCCTTCCTCAGTCCTCTTTTTTCCCTTCCCCATCTCCCATCCCTGAGCCCCTTATACTATCCTATTGTTGTCTCCCTTCATTTCTCTCTTTTGTATCTTCATATCTTCAGATATCTTCATTTATCTGTCCCTTTTGTTTTCTATTTTCCCTCTAGCTCCTACATATGAGAGAGATCATAGGACCCTTAACTTTCTGAGATTGGCTGATTTCACTTAGCATATTATACACACAATGGAGTCTTCCTATAATATTTAAGAAGGAAGAACTTGTTTGATTATTGTAAGGATTTGGTTTGGTTTTCCTGTTAGTTGATAGGTATATCTGTTTCTCCAGTAGATCTCTGAAGGGAGTGGATTCCACCAGTTGGGATGATGGCAAACCTAGGCAGGTCTCTGGGTAAGGGCTTCATTTATTTTCAAGCCCCCACATGTCCATATTATAACTTTGGGACCTTAGCTATCAGTGCCAACTCAAATCCCATTTCTAGTAATCCTCCATAAACCTAAATATTTACCCTTTTCAGTTCACCGTTACCAAGGAAAATGACTGAAAGAATTCCCCTTTGGGATTAGACTAGGGTCTACTACTGAATCTACTTGTCATGGCACTTCAGGGTCCTTATAGAAATCAAACTATTCATTACATTATAGGGATTCAGCTCTCAGAACTAGAGCAGAAAATGGGGGAAGGGCATAACTTTTATTGGAGTGCCTGTCTATACCTTCCTGTTCATCCATTAATTACTTCTTTTGAGTCTTTAAATTGAAAAATACTTGTTGATTTCCATCTGTCTTGCCTATGGGAATGATTAAACATAGTGTTTAATAGAACACTATGTTCTATTAGAGGGTTGCCTGCTATTTGAGTCTTTCTGCTCTTGTGATAATTGCACCCATGTAGCCACAGATGATTAAATGTGGACCCTCTATTATTCTAATATCTTGCCATCTCCATTGTCATTTAGAACCCAATTCTGTGATAGCATCTCCTTTTCTCAGTCTTAGACTATAGAAGACAGCCATCAATGAGCTTCTGAACAATGTTGGTAGCCATTTTTTTTCACAAGAGTCATTTTTATTCTTTGGCAAATTGAGAATCTTGCATGTCTTGCCGGGAAACTCAAAGGGCTGGTGAATTTTACAGTCTCCTGTAGTATATCAGTGTACCCACTTGAGCTTTTTAATCCTTTTTGACACCATCTTCCATGTCAGTTTTAGCATTTTTTATCTGATTTACTGTGGGCCATGACTTTTTTCAAGCTTCCAAGAGCCATTCTAACAGTGTGTTAGCTCTAGCTCCTAGATTTTGTGAGAGAATTAAATCCTGTATCATAGGAAAGGGCTCTCATAATGACAAACTCTCAATTTCCCAACTTTATGTTCTGTATCATTCCTCCTTTACCCATCATCCTCAGGATCTTATTTTTTTATATATACTATCTCACTGTACCCAGTCCTATTCCCCATCTGGGTTGTGCTGGTATACCATTATACCTTACTGTGGTATTTGGTCTGGTTGTCAAGAAGAGAAATGAGAGTGGACTCTAAGAAAAGGAATTATCTCACAAAGCAATTACCTCATCTGGGACCCCTGAACCACCTTTAAGCAAGAAGTGGTTCCTATTTTCTCATGAGATATGGACTCCTTTTTCCAGGTCTGTAGAATTAAGGGCATGTGGGATTCAAGGATTTCAACAATATCTACTCAAATTTTCACATCCCAAGTCTCACAGTCTGAATCTTTCCTTATTAGGAATTTGACTTTGGCATAGGAGACTCACTTGGAGTTAAGCACTTTTAGTAGGAAAAAGTTATTTCACAGATGGACTGTGACAGTTCCATGCTTATCTCTGGTGACACCTGGAAATACAGTACTGACTCTTAGCCAGATGGAAGTAGAGGGTCAATTAATGATTTAAAACATGCTGTTCGACATTTAGAATTCTATTGGTTAAACTCAGGCTGGTTTGCCTATTTATGGCTCATACCTAGCATAATTGCTTAGGCACTCTGATTTGGCTAAGACTAAAAGGGAATATAGAGGACACTTCTGGAAACTTTAAAGAAGTTTTCCTCAAACTAAGTTTAATTGCATAAATCTTAGAAATTCAGGCCAGAGACAAAGTATGCCTTTGTGTCAATAAGAAGAACCCTAACTAACTGTATCTGGAAATTTCTCAGACTCTGATCTTTTTTATATTGTCCTTCTCCTACTATATATACTATATCTTTTGCCTTTATTTAATGCTTTACAGAAATCTTCCAAGTCCTTTCAATTATCAGACCCTGATGTAAAAATTGCAATGTTTAGCATTCTCTGAATCTTTTCTACTCTTGTGATTTAGTTTTGAGCCCAATCCTTCATTCCATCTGCTCTCCATTTGCAGATTAGGGCTTTGCTGCCAAGGAAGGCCTTTGGTTTTTAGATGTTATCCCTAATTGGCTATTAATCATCCTGAGCCTGTCATTGTTTTTCTTCACTGAATTAAAGACACTCAGTCACAGCTACCCAATGTAATAGTCTATTCTCTTATAATTTTGGAGGGGAGTACAGGGTCTTGAACCTATGGTTTCACGCATGCTAGGCAAGTACTCTACCACTGAGCTATATCCCCAGCTCACCTCATATTTCTTAAGTGTAGAAATAGTGCACAAGCTAATGTATTCCCTTCCACCAATATCCTCTTCTAGTTAACTAATGATGATTACACTATTACAGCATGTCATGAGCTATACATTGTCTATCTGCCTCCTATAAAGAAGTCCATATTCCCAGATCACTATTGATTCATTTATATCTGAAATGTCTTATTAGAATCTACTTCCTTATGTGTAATATTGCTCTGAGCCAATCAATAGCAGATATCTGCAGAAATTTGGAGATGAGGGCATTGTCTGTAAAATTGGAAATGTTTGCATTACCACATTTTCATTAAATTTACTGTTTTTTTTCTACCTATTTGTACATTTTTAGTGGTCCAACAGTCTGGGTCAGAATTCTCACTGATATAATCCAAGACAGCTGACCACACAACTTAGAGGGAGGAAGGTTTATTTGCTCACAGTTTTTTTTTTTTTTGAAGACCTTGGAGTTTCAGTTCATGTTAGGCCAGGTTAAATCTGCAGAGCTCAGGGCATGGTGGTGGGCAGCAGAGAGAGGGAGAGAACAGGGCTCTGCTCTCACATCATGGAGGCTGGTAGCAAGAAAGCCAAGCAAGCAAGGGGAGTCAAAGACAAAAGCACAGTCCCTATGACCTCATCCCCAGGGATCTACCTTCTCCAGCCACATACCATCTGCCTAGCTTTCCACTTAGTAAATCCTTATAATGTTTATCCACTGATGAGATTACAACCTCATGACTTAATTATATCAACCCTGAACATTAATATATGTGCTCTTCAGGGGACATTCTATATCTAACCATAACATCAATTTAATATATTTTCAGGAGGGAAGTAAGGCAAATGTATGTATTTATTATCAATAAATGGAAGCATTTTAAACCATTTACTTAATACTAATTTGTTAAACCAAATCACTATTCTACATTCTAATTTTTTCAGTTTAACCATGGGAAGGAATATTTCAAAATAGGCAAACACCACAGTCTATTCGAATACTCTTATATTCATTCAATTAGAAATCAATATAACTTGTGACTGAAAACACAAATTGCTAAATAATTTAGTTTTTTGCATCAATAATGTGAAATTATTAAAATGTAAATGAATTGACAGAGGACTTAAAGCTTTCCTGAGGTCAGTATTAGAAAACATTGAACACTTTAGACATTTTAAATATTGATTTTAACTATCTTCTTTTTTGAAGAAGCTAGAAGAGTCAACTACTAAAAGATAAAGATGATTAGGAAGGTCTATAAAATCAATTTTTTAAGGATCAAAGTAGGTTAATGTTTGTAAATAATATCTGATCCACCTTAGTTGAGAGCTTAGCAGAACCACCTATAGATGGCTTGGAGGTCCTGTTTGTGAGGACCCTTTCAAAGACTCTTGAGAGGCCTTACAATATGGAACCTACTCCAGATTGATTCCAAATGATGTGGCAGTATGCGATGACACAACTACAACTCAATGAATGTAGTTCATAGAAATAATTGAAAATGAATACAAAAAATTGTGATTCATAATCATAGCTAGAATGCATTTTACCAAAATGCTAGTGGTGGATGGATAAAAGAATATGGTTTGCAGGTATGGTGGTGCACACCTATAATCCCAGTACTTGGGAGACTGAGTTAGGAGGATCACAGGTTCAAGATTAGCCTCAGCAACTTAAGCAAGAATCTCAGCAAACTAGAGAGACCCTGTTTCAAAAACAAAAAGGGCCAGGGACCATGTAGCCTGGAGTAGAATGCCCCTGGGTTCAATCTCAGTACCACAAAACAACAATAGCAAAAAAAAAAAAACCCACAATAGTATAGAATAATGTGCAGGTATGAAATACACTGTAGAAGTGAAAGTGTTTAACATATTACTCATTTAAAACACAGTAGCTCTGGAAATATTTATTCACACATGCCTTTCATATGTATTCATTGAAAGCTCATAATTAGCCTTAACATTTATTTTTCAGTTTTCTTAACTCTTCTTACCAGCAAGTCTCCATAAATGCATTAATGTTGTCATCACACTCATTGACATTTTGCTCAATTTCTACCAAAAGTATTGTTTTTTGGTCTTCGATAACATCATGAAGAGTGCTGGTATACAAAATGCCTTATAAATGGCCTAGTTATTTGAAGTCATTGCTAAACAAAGTCAGTCATTAACTTAGCTGATTTGAAACACATGCAGATAAGCAGTCTTTGGCAATATCAAGGAGCAGATTGAATAGGGAATACATTTTATTTTCAAGTTTCTATGAATATTCTATAAGTTGCGGGAAGAAAACAAAGAAAATTCTAATGTTCTGTCCTTTCAAAAGACAAGTAACTACTGGTTTTCATATTTCATCCAAATGAATAACTGTTGTAGGAAAATGTTCTAGTTTTCCTTAAATGTAAAATAATGGGAATTTCTTGCTTTTAACAAAACAATTTGATATTAACTCTTAACATTTTGAATATTTATATAATACTATATAATACTATATAATACTATCCTCTTATATTTCATATCATTATGTATAAAATTATATAGGATTCTATATCTGCATGCAGATAGTAATACCTACTACTAGAGCCTTCATGTAATGCTATGAGTTCATAAAAATTAGGTGGAGGCGGAGACCATTATGTTTCTTTATTTACCTACAACATATAGATTCTGGCTTATGAGGGGAAAATGGCAAGTGAGTCTCAGTGTTCTTTCCAATGCCTGGCTTTATAATACCTGTGTGCTCCACTGGTCATCAGCCAATTGCTGAGGGTTCCAGCAGTGTTAAGTCAAGGTAGTTCTTCCCCTCAGTCTTTGTGCCATGTAATTTTCCATTTTAAATGTACAGTTGATAGTTTCTAGATATTAAATTATTCTCATATATAGGGTCTTGTATATATTTTATCATAATAATGTGTTGATCTGATTTTTAAAGTTACGTGGGTTCTAACTAATCATCACATGCAACATGTGTAACACAATAGTGTCATTTATCAAAATATAGAACAGTGTCTTGATAGTAGTAGACACCCAATAAATATTTGCTAAATGCATAAATAAAGGGATAATAATCTAGGAAGACAATATTTTAAAACTATTTTTCATAGCTGGGCGTGGTGGCGCACATTTGTAATGCCAGTACTTGGGAGGTTGAGACCGGAGGATCCAGGTTCGTGACCAGCCTCAGCTACTTAGTGAGGCCCTCCACAACTTAGTGAGACCCTGTTTCAAAATAAAGAATAAAAAATAGGGCTTGGGGGTGTAGCTTGGAGATAGAATGCCCCTGGGTTCAATCCCCAGTAGTGCAAAAAAAAAAAAAAACTATTTTTCAGGAGTTATTGCCTTTATTTTCTTTAAGAATATAGGAAAACTTTTTTTCAGTTTACTTGGATTTTGACTCTCCCAGCATTTGTATCATTTATTATCTATGAGAATTTAAGGAAAATATAATTTTAAAATTTTGTTATTCACCATGAACAATAGGGACCAGTATATCTTTTAAGTCTAAGAAATTTGTTCATGTGTTGCACCATGTATTCATTCTTTCAAATCATGTATTATCTATTATATATGTGCACTATGTTAGACATTGTATATATAACCATAAATAATGCAACTACAGACCCTGATCTCAGAGAGCTGTCCATTATCCAATGAAGACAGGTACAAATAAATCCAGAAAATAAAATATTGTAAGTAAAATTTGGTGTTAAAGGAAAATGGGTGCTTTAAGAACAGATAGTGGGGGGTTCTAATCTAAGACTTAAGGAAGGCTCTTTTGTCTATGTGACATTTAGATTAAGATTGGAGAATGAGTAAAGTTGAAATATAAAGAGAAAAGAAGGAGAAAAAATACATGTTTCAGGTAGAGGTAATGACACTGGAAACTATCTCACTTGTTGGCCATAAGAAGTTTACATGGTAAAGAGAGAGTGGTGAAAGGAATGAGAAAAAGAACCTATTCAAGACATTAAAATTAACTTTTGCTAGTTTTTTTTTCAATTAGAAGGGAAGAAGATGGCATATAAAACTAAAGAAATAAGAGATTTCAGACTATAGAAATATTTTAAAAGTCATTTAGGGGATTTAGACTTTAACATATGGGCTGTGGGTGGGTACGAAAGTATTCTACAATGGGATGAAAAATTTCGAGAGTATAAAGAATGGCTTTATAGATTGCAAAACTGGAGGCAAATAGACCAACATGAAGGCTGGAGCAGAAATCAAGGAGAAAAATGATGGATGGAAAGAAGTTAGAGTAGAAAAATTGTTTGACTATAGAAACAACCAGACTTGTGAATGAATTTGGGCAGCAGCAAGAGGGATATATGAAGAATAAATGCTACATCCCTTTCTTGGGCAACAGTGAATTGTTTTACCTTTATTGACATAAGTAATATTGATAGTAAAATAGATTTTTCAGATGGTGTGTTTATTTTAATATGTTAAAAATATTTTGAGGAATTTGTGATTGCAGGGGAGTCAAGGTGGTTTATAGAAGGAAATGTCAAAGAGATTTCACTTTTGAAATCTTTGGTTTGTTGGAATGGTAACAGGAAAAATCAGTAAAGTACAGAGAATTTAAAGGGTAGAACAAAAGGAATGTGATTTATACAAGAGGTAGAATCATTTTCTTTTATTCTAATAAGGACAAAAGATTCAAGAAGTTCTCTTTTGAGTTTTAGTGTTCTGTTTGAAGTGGAGGCAAGATCATGTTAGGGGAGTAAGACAGGAAGGTGGAAGGAATGGATGAAAGTTTTAAGAGAGAAGTATGAAATATATTAGTGTATCCTTATTGATTTTCTGTATATGTCGCTGTCCATTGCTAAAAGTAGAATACCAACATCTCCTACTCTTTTTGCTTTGCTGTACATATCTACCTTCAAATATGTTAACATTTGCTTTATATACGTAGGTGTTCAATGTTGAGTACATATATATTTATAATTGTTATATACTCTTGATTAATTGACCCCTTTATCATTACACAATGACCTTCTCTGTCTCTTGTGACAGTTTTTCATTTAAAGTCCATTTTGAAGCCGGGTGTGGTAGCACACACCTGTAATCCCAGTACTTGGGAGACTGAGACAGGAGAATTGCAGGTTCAAAGTCATCCTCAGCAACTTAGTGAGGCTCTCAGCAACTTAGTGAGACCCTGTTTCCAAATAAAAAATAAAATAGGGCTTGATATAGCCTGGAGGTAGAAGGCCCCTGGGTTCTACCCTTAGTACCACACACACACACACACACACACACACACACACACACACACATGTCCATTTTGTCTGTTAAAGTATAGCTACCTCTGATCTTTTTTGGTTGCCATTTATAAGACATCCTTTTCTACCCTTAAATTTTCCATATATGTGTGTCCTTAAAGGTGAAGTGTAGGCAGCATGTAATTTGGTCCTGTTTTGTGTGTATGTGTGTGTGTGGTACTGGGGATAGAACCCAAGGGTTTTCTACCTCTGAGCTGTACTCTCAGTCCTATTTTATTTTTTATTTGGAAACAGGGTTTTACTAAGTTACTGAGGCTGTCCTCAAACCTGTGATCCTCCTGTCTCAGCCTCCCAAGTACTGGAATTACACGTGTGCACCACTGCACCCAGCTTGGTCTTGTATTATAAATATACATGTAGGACCCAGGGGTGTTCTACCTCTGAGCTGTACTCTCAGCCCTATTTTATTTTTTATTTTGAAACAGGGCTTCACTAAGTTGCTGAAGCTGTCCTCAAACCTGTGATCCTCCTGTCTCAACCTCCCAAGTACTGGAATTACATGCATACACCACTGTACCCAGCTTGGTCTTGTATTTTTATTCATTCAGCCATTCTACATATTTTGATTGGAAAATCCAATCTATTCATATTTAACATAATTATTGATAAGTAATGACTTATTTTTGTTAACTGGTTTCTGGCTGTTTTGTTCCTTTCTTTCTTCTTGCCTTCTTTTGTGATTTGATGGTTTTCTCTTGTGGTATGCTTTGATTAGTTTCTCTTTATCCTTTGTATATACACTACAGATTTTGACTTATGAATTAACATGAGACTTACCAAAATATCTTAGTCTATTTTAAGTGGGAACAATTTAACTTCAATTTCATCTCAAAACTTTTATTCTACATAGTGACTTAATGGACAAAAATCATGATCCAGTACTATGCTGTCTACAAGAGACTTTTGATATAAGGACACACATAGGATGAAAGTGAAGGGCAACGACTCAGGCGCCTGCTTCCATGATGTGAAAACTATGGAGCCCTCAGAGGTGAAAGCTATGGAGGGGATTCATGCAGGTTGTAATGGCTGTTGGCTGCTGAGATAGTCCCCTCTATAGAGTAGGTCATTGGGGACCATGGTGGCACCTACCATGTACTATACTATTAGTTTGTTAACTCTCCTGCTGTATCCTATAGCTATTTTTGTTTGTGGGTAGATGTCTAATTTTTTTATGGTGGCTGAATGCTGGGATTTTTTACTCTACCATCTTGCTGACATCACTCCCAGATATACTTCAAAATAACTTAGTCATGTGTGCAAAAAAAAAAGCCAAGTCATATTTTAAAGTTTTCTTCTTCTAGGTGATAAAAATGAGAAAACATTTGACATTACATAGACATTCACAATATGGAGTTAATTAGAAAAGTGTATGAATAACATTAGAAAAAGTATTCTGCTCTGCTCTTTAATGTCATATTCATATTTTTGGTCATACATAGGCTATTGAAGTTATAAAGAAATATCTTATTCTAAACACATATTGCAAATGAAGGGTTAAAGGCTTATAGTATGAGATATTAAAACTCTTTAAAAGAAGTAGATAGGTTTCATACCACTGTGCAAAGTTTTAGTCTTCCTAAAATTAAACAAAACATGTTATGTATATGTAAAGGAAGTGTTTTTTTTTTTTTTTTTTTGCTTTGCTTGAGGAATTTCAAGTACAAAAGCGAGTTCTCTGCAGTTAAGAGTTTACTTCATGATTCATTCCAGGGTCCACTGTCTGTGGTAATTACAGATACATTTCTTTGGACTTAGAACTTCAGCAATCTTCCATATTCTTGCTATGAATTAGGCTAGCACCTTTAAGGGTGGGGGTAGGAGATAACTGGGGTATAGCTAGACATATACTTGCCATCTGTTTTAATCATGTAAACAAGAGCAACCAAGACAACTTCTAAGTTAAAATCTGCATCCCCTAAAGTGCCATACATTATAGACAAAAGAGAAAGTAAGGATACACATTCAAAAATAAAAGAATACTTATCTGTGTTATTAAACTGTTTATGGAATTATTTTGGCCATGCATTGTCATAAACATACATTTCACATCTGTATAGGAAAGGCTGAGTTCCAGTGAGAAAAATCTTCCTCCCACTTGGCATAAATTTCTTAAGAAGATCTAAGGAAGATGAACACTAAGGAAAAAAACATACAAGCTGTGATTTTTCAGCTGGATTGAATCTGACCTTTTTACCACTTTGTTTCTCATTATGTGCTTGAAAAAAATATTAGAAATCATTTGGTGTTGGAGAAAGAGATTCTTCTTTCATTTACCCACATGTAGAAACAGTTTAGTGTAACATAAAACAGGTCTCAATCACAGAAATATAAACCCATTCTTTTCTCCCCTGCTTTAATTTATGGCATATATATATGTATATATATATATGCATGTGTATATCTATATCTATCATCTATCTATCTATCTATCTATCTATCTATCTATCTATCTATCTATCTATATAGAGAGAGAAAGAATGACCAAGAGTATTAAAAAACAGAGCCAGGTATTTCATAAGATTTTTTTCATATGTGTGCTTATAGTGCACTGTGTGGCTCAGGATCTTTTCCTGTTTATGTTTCAAGTGATTTCTGAGAATCATTAATAGAAGCACTTGTACTAGCTATAATGGAGTTGACCTTCTATGTGGGCATATAATTAGTCGCAAGGCGTTTATTCCTAGAATGGATTATGATTTACATAGTTCACTTCAAAATTTTATTTAAATGAATAACATGTGTGTTTATTTAATGTCCAACTATCACCCTAGTTTGCCCAGGTCATGGCTCCAATAACAGGCAATTCACTTTACACTAATAAGCATTCTGTTTTCCAAAAATTTAAAATGAAAAATTCAGCTGCTGTAAGTTTAACATTAAGTACCAGATAGTGAATCTATTTTAAGTGTTCAGGTCTTGATTCTATATCTCAGAAAAGTTGATTTTTCTTTGTACTCCATGGGAATAGAGCCATCAATGTTGATGACTTCCTTGTAGCTTATTTTTGAAGCTCCCCTCCCCCCAAAATTCAGTCTGTTTCTTTGACTTGAGCTTGATGAAAAGTGCTAGAAAAGGCCATGGCTGACCATGTCAATTTATTTTTAAACTCCAGCAAGGGGTTTACTTTGTGTTCCAAAGAGATATCCTGAAGGAAAATGAACTCATCCCACTCTTTTGTGAAATTCTTGGGCCTGAGGTGAAATTATCTCATAAAATTAATAGATCCTTTCATGGATGTTGTTCTTCCCTAGAGAAAAACATTGAATATTCCAGAATGTTACAGAAAACAAAGTATGATGCCAGTGAGTTCACAGCCATTGGCTCAGTCCCATTACAGATTTAAATTTTTTTTTCTATTTCATGATCATGGACTATACACAGTATCAACCAGCCATGTCTGAAAGGTGTTTATTGCTTTGAAGTTTAGAAAAAAAGTTTAGATAAGCACATGTTGAACCTGGGTGAATTACATCATTACTTTTGTCACGCATTTAAGACAATTCAGTGCAGTAAGGATTATGTACTAGTGATGGGAGAGAAAATGAAGCTAAAATTACAATGGTTGATCTCAGTAAACTTACACTGCGTGTATTTGGTTCAATGTACCAGAATGTAAAACATAGTACTTCACAAATTGTCCAGTTAGTGGTAAAGGAGAAAAATAACATATAGGAACTTCCTGGGATTATTCTGACTTTAATTTTTTAAAAAGATACTGGGGCAGTTATACAAATTTTCAGATAGTACGGATAAAATGGTAAGAGTTTCAGGGATGGAGTGCTTTAGTGGAGGGGTGAGGGACAGGGTTATGAAGGCAGGGAAGGAAAGTGTGATTTTTGAGGCTCCTGAACATAAGTATTTGAATGTAGCAAAGAGCAAGGGGAGGGAAGATATGCTTGGGAAAATTTGAGAAGTCCATTGCTTTTACATTGTGGAAAGTTAAGAATATTGTTATGAAAACTTATTCTGTTGGTATTGAAGAGACATTTAAGATTTTTATTTTTTTTCCTTTTTGTGGTATTGGAATTAAACCCAAGGACACTTTACCATTGAGCTACATCCCTCCCTAGCCCCCTTTTTTTAAAATTTTGACACAGGGTTTCACTAAGTTGCCCAGGCTGGCCTCAAAGTTGTGATCCTCCTGCCTCAGCTTCTCAGGTTGCTGGGGTTACAGGCATGTGCCACTATGCCTGACCAATACTTTTACATAGGTGATATGTGAGACATTTTTTTAGGAAATTCAGAAGACTTTGCAAAATTACTAGACACAGTGTACATCAAACCATGTAATTCTGTCACCAAAACCCCTCTGATACTTTCACACTTCTATTAAATAGAGTATGAACTCCTCATTAGGACCTACACAGCTGGTCCTTGTCTATCTCCAAGCTCATGTCTTTTTTCTAAATATATTTTTTATTTTAATTGACACAATAATTATACATTTTTATGGAGTACAGTGTGAATTTTTAGAAGAATTTTACTGGTTCAATATGATTATATATCATACTGAGATTCAAAGTGATACATTCACAGATGCACACAACATCTCTTGGTGTGGTTTCCTCTTAACCCCAACCTGCTGTCCTTCTCCTTCCTCTCCTGCATGCTAATAATGTTGTTAGTGATACCTTCATACATGGACATAATATTATTTGATCTGTTTACTTCCTCAAATCCCCTTTTCTCCCTTCTCTCCTCCCTCCCCCAACCCCTTTTCATTATTCTACTGGTCTTACTCCTTATTATCATGAACTTTCTTTTGTATTTTTTCTCCCCTGTATACCTATGAGAGAAAGCAGATGACCCTTGACTTTCTGAGACTGGATGATTTCACTTAGCATAATGTTCTCTAGTTCCATCCATTTCCCTGAAAATGACATAATTTTGTTCTTCTTTATGGCAGAATAAGACACCATTGTGTGCATATACATTTTCTTCATTCACCTACTGATGGACAGCTAGGTTGGGTCCATAATTTGACTATTGGGAATTGTGCTGCTATAAACATGAATATTCATGTATCACTATAGTATTCTGACTTTAATTTTTTTGAAAGATACTGAGGAGTGGTATAGCAAGGTCCTATGGTAATTCCATTCCTAGTATTTTGAGGAACCTGATATCCATAATGGTTGTACTAATTTACACTCCCAAGAACAAGTGTATAAGCATTCTTTTTCTCTAGCATCTTTGTCAGCATTTGTTATTGTTTGTATTTTGATGATTATCATTCTAACTGGAGTTAGATGAAATCTCAGGTAGCTATGATTTGCATTTTCCTGATTGCTAATGATGATGAATATTTTTAAAATATATTTGTTGCCCATTTGTATTTTTTCTTTTGAGTAGGTTCTATTCACTTCAATCACCCAGTTTTTGATTCAGTGATTTGGTTTTTGGTGTTGTTTTTATGTTCTTTATATATTCTAGATATTAGTTTTCTGAGAAGTAGCTGGTGAAATTGTCCTCCCATTTTGTAGGCCTTCTCTTGAGGCTCTTGTTTCCTTTGTGTTTCGGAAGCTTTTTAATTTGAAGCCATCCATTTTTGGATTCTCGGTTTTATTTCATGAATGTTAGGGGCTTTTTTAAGAGAGTCTTTGTCTGTGCCTATGTATTGGTCAGGGTTCACTAGATTAACAGAATTCACAGAATGAGTATATGAAAAAGGGATTTATTAGATCAGCTCACAATGTAGTCCTGAATTTCGACTGCACATGAAGAATCAGAGAAATCAGTAGCTGGTCGGGCAGTCTAAGAGCTGGAGCCTTAGGATTGAAGCAACCACCAATTCAGTCCAGTTCAAGATGTGAAGATAAGGAAGCTCTTTGGAGAAATGATGGTGAAGTTTCAGTTCGAAGGCTGGAGGCCGACGATCTCAGTTGAGAACAGAAGATCAAGAAGCTCTTCAAGGAAACGGCAAAGTTGGAGACTGACAATCTCAGACGAGAGCAGACGCGTTTTCTTCAGGAAGAGTCGCGATTCCCTCTACGCGGCTTTCTCCTTCTTTTATCTAAGTCCTGCACGTATTAGAACCCTGCTGCCCACATTTAGGGCAGGACTTCCGGTTCAATCTGCTGTTATACAACCAAAGTCACATGATCTTAGGTGGGTCAAGTTGACAAATCAGACCAACTATCACAGCCTATATGTTGGAGAGTTGGGCCTAGGTTTGATCTATTTTCTAGGTATTTAAATTTTGGGTTGACTTTTGTGTAGGGTGAGAGATAGTGTCTAGTTTCATTCTTCTAGAAATGGACACCCAGTTTTCCCAACACCATTTGTTGAAAGGCTGTCTTTTTCTCCAATGTATATTTTTGGCACCTTTGTAAAAAATCAGCTTCCTGTAAGTATATAAATTTTTCTTTGTAACTTCTATATGGTTACATTGGTCTATGAGTCTATTTTTATGCCAATACCATGCTGTGTTTACTATAGAATTATAGATCTGTAGTATAATTTGAAATCAGGTATTGTGATGTCTGCTATGTGGTTCTTATTATTCAGAATTCTTTTGGCTATTATGGGTCTTTCTATTCTTCCATATGAGTTTTAAGATTGCTTTTACTAGATCTGTGAAGAATGGGCAGTGGTATTTTGGTGGGAATTACATTGAATCTGTAAATTTTGACACTATTTATTCTGCCTATCCAAAAACATAGGAGGTCTTTTCATATTCTAAGGTCTTCAATTCCTTTCTTTTAGGGTTCTATAATTTTCAATATAGAGGTCTTTTACCTCCTTGGTTAGATATATTCCTAAGTATTTTATTTTACTTTTAAGGCTATTATAAATGAAATTGTTTTTCAAATTTCTTTTTCAATGGATTTGTTATTGGCATATAGAAAACCTATTTGTTTTTCTAAGTTGATTTTGTATCCAGCTCCTTTGCTGAATTTGTGAATCAGCTCTTTTGTGTAGAAGTCTTTTGGTTGAGATTTTCGGTTATTCTAAGTATAGGATCATGTCATTTGCAAATAGGTATTTCACATCTCTTTTCCCTCTTTGTATCTCTTTAATTTCCTTTTCTTATCTAAATTCTCTGGCTAAGATTTCAAATACTATGTTTAATAGGCATGATAATAATGGGCATCCTTATCTTGTTCCTGATCTTAGAGGATATACTTTGTTTTCCCCAATTCAGTGTGATGTTTTTTAGCTTTGAGTTTGTCATATTGGCCTCATGATGTGGAGGTAAGTTCTTGCTATCCCTAATTACTTCAGTGTGTGTGTGTGTGTGTGTGTGTGGGTGTGTGTGTGTCTAGTACTGGGAATTGAACCCAGGGGTCTTCTACCTCTGAGCTATACCCCCAGGCCTATTTTATTTTTATTTGGAAACAGGGTCTCACTAAGTTGCTGAGGCTGTCTTTAAACTGGGGATCCTCCTGTCTCAGCCTCCCAAGTATTGGGATTACAGGTGTGCACCACCATGCCCAGCTTCTTCAGTGTTTTTAACATGAATTAGATATTTCATTGCATTTTTATTTGTTCTCCCTTGATGTTTAGTGATGTTGAGCATTTTTTTCACATACTTATTGCCTCTTTGTTCTCTTGAGAAATGTCTATTCAAGGTCATTGGCCCATTTTCTAATCATACTATTTGCTCATGTTTCTCTCTCCATCACTCACTGGAATCCAACTCTACTGATTTCCACGTCTAGTTAGCTAAAGTTCATTCTCACCTTCTAACCCCTGCCCTTGCCTTCCCACTGACAGGAAAGCTCTTTCCCTATGTCTGTAGTAGGCTTACTATGTCACACCACTCAGGGTGCATATCAAATGACTTCCTCTTTAGAGGGACTTATCTTGACTATATTATGTAATTTTGTCTGCCCCAACATTAGTCACTCTGCCACATCACCCTGAAATTTTATATTTCTTTATTCATTAAATTGTTTGGAGTCCATCCCCTCTCAGTGGTTTGTATGCTCCATAAAAAATGGGATTTGTGTGTGTCTTTGCTCATGTTTTCATACCTAGAACAGTTCCTGGAATACATGCTCAACAAATACTGGTTAAATGAAGCAATGAATTGGAATGGGGTGAGATTGTAATGCAAAGCTAAAGTTTTTCAACTTGTAAATACAGCAATACTATAATATACAACTAAAGTACTGGAAGTTTACATAGTCCATACTAAAAGTGTTTGTAGTAATATAATAAAACTACTTGATGATCCAGACATCCATGACCCAGCCTCAGAGTTGTATAAACAAATGCAAATAGTGGATTTATTGTTCACAGGCTCCTTTGAAAGAAAACGGATATACTAGTCATAGAAGTCATTGACATGGAAACATAAATTTCTATAAACAATATATTTGGTTGAAACTGTACTCTAGTTAATACTCTAGTTATAACTTGTGGATGGACAACTTGGCATGAATATATATTTTTATTGATTTCCTAAGTCAATTCTTAATTTTTTATTATCTTCTAATATGAATCCATTTTTATGTTTAGAAATTAGTGATACTAAACTGGGTTTATTTCATTAAAATATTTGCAAATAATTTGTGATGGCACTTAAAGTTCTCCTATACCCAAACATTCGTGCATTATATGAATCAGAAAACAAAATAAAACCAAAATAAGCTTACTAATGCTGACTGAAATTGCATAAATTCAAACCCCACACAATCATTCAAACTCTATTTTAACTACATTGTCCCATGAAGGTCAATTGAAAACCAATTGTAATCTAATGAAGGTTAGCATTCAAATTTTAATAGAATTATTCATGAGCTTATTTTCAAGTATTTGAAATTAGATAAATTATCTCTAACATTCTCTGCTCTTTAAAACTGAGGCAGCTAAATATTTATAAAATCAGTACTGTTAAGTATAATGAAGGAAAGTACATTTCAGAAAAAATTTGTGTAGAATCTTAACAGAAAATTGGAATATTTTCATTTTTTAATATTCTTTTGAATGCCTACACATTTCATTACATAAATATGCACCTAATTTCTTACTCCATGTGCAATGCAGTCCATGTGCATGTAGTCCAGTGGGCTACATGGTTGAGACTCAGATTTACAGTGATAACTGCTTTTACCAAACTTTCCAAACAAAAATGGTACAGTCTGAAAAGGTAGTTTACAAAGTATAGGACAAAATGCCTTAAAAACCATTCACGTAGTTCAGAAACTGATTAAAACTCTAAAGTAAAATAGTTTGTGAGATTATTGTGAGATTCTCTAGCATTAGAGAAGAAGAAAAAGAGGAGGAAAGTTGTTTATTTCGAGTCACTAACCTCTGGAAAGTCATTAAGAATGGCTTGTGGGCAGCTGAATGGACATAGAATGTCCTTGCTGCCACAAATACTAACTTGAATAAGATGTGACACAGTTGGATCCCACCCTCTCTTAGCATTCAACTGCAGAAAGAAAGACCACCCACAAGGACAAGCCAGACAGAAACAGGGAAAGGGAAAAATATTCCCAGAATATCTTTACTAAAAAAAAAAAAAAAGGCCACGTCTGGTACTCTGGTCTTATCTTTATATCTCACAATACCCGCCAACAGTGTTCAGCTCAATGTTCAGTATCTTTTTTATGCTGTAAGACTGAATGCAAAAATTGACTGTTCCAAGTGTGAAATGGTCAAATGGCACAGTTCTGGAGTTGTTCTATGAAAACTCGTGGGGGTAGTTGTGGTCAGTTTTAGTCTTTGATATGATTCAGAGGAAAAACTGTGGAAAGTACTGATTCTGTTTGTATTCATAATCCACAATATGTGTAAGTCAGAATTCGCGTGACGTAAAATGAAGCTGGCACCCCTCCCCCACACCTGCTTGCCATGAATGGAAGCGAGGCAGGTGATCCTCCCTGGTCCCGAGTTGCCGTTGCAAGCAGCCCCATTGCTTTTGTCCTGGCCCTGCAAAGGGCAGCATCAATCAGAGAACCTTATGTGTTCACTGGCAGCCAAGTAAGTTGGGGAGGAGTTGGAAGCAGAGAACCCTTAATGGCCCGAAAGCTTTCGGTACACACTGAGAGGCCCATCTGCTGGCCCCATTGAGCTTTTCGTGGCTGCTTGGGTTTTATCTTTATTTCTTTGACTGTCAGCTCTGAAGGGGAAAGGCTCAAGCTTCTCAGTAGTACAGTTTGACAAGTTTTTTAAAAGTAATTTTGCAAGGGAGAAATTGACCTGTATAAGTAGGAAATAACATCAAGCATTTTTTTCCACTCATAGGGGACACAATCTTCCTCCTGATGTTTCATTATTTTAGTTACTGCTGCTGAAGTCCAGGCACATCTGGCATGATGCATTTCACCTTAAAATACTAGTCTAAAATTATAAACAAAAAGTCAAGTAAGTCCATAAGGTACATCCAGGAGAGAGTTTATACAGGCTAATCTGGACATCCTTCAATGATCTGAAAACAAAATATATATATTACCTAGAATTTCACTTAAATATGTCTTGATTGATAGTAGGTTAAATATTCTAGTAACCCCAAGAAAGACGATAAAGAAGGAAAATATTAGTACTCTGTTATATTTCAATATTTCATGTATAAGTGACTACTAGCCCAATTTCATTATCAAATCCTGTGAGAAAAAGATATACTAGAAATATCAAGGTGAATGACGCCAAATTCTTTACTAGTATTTCAGTTTCACTTAAAATTGTTGCTCTGTCATGAAATAATAACTGTCCCACAGCTCATTAATTTAATTCCAGTTACACTGAGATTAGAAATGATAGCATATAGATTGAGTGAAATTGCTTGTAAGCGTGAGAAAAGTTCTGCCAAATTGATGTACAAACCTGTTCAGATCGAGCCCTGCACGAAGCACTGGACTGACATGGGCAGCAGAGCTAAACCGGCCTTGCCTCTCTAACCAAACCACGGCTTTTTAGGGGGCTGCCTTCTCCACAGGATGAGACAGTTTGTTCCAGTACATCAGTATGTTACGGCCAATGGTGGTTGTATTTAAGCTGTGATGTTAGAACCATTTTTAAGAACGAGCATTCCTGAAGGCTCAGTCATAAGGCTTATGGCTTAGCCATAAGGATGATCTGAATTTGTCAGATCATTATGATTTTGAAGATTTCTTCTTAGATTATGAAAACAACTCCCTTCAAAGGATGCTGGTATGTCCATTTATTACCCTTCCTATAAAAGAATACCACCAGATAATTTTGACTTTTGATTCTATTCGTTCATACAACAGTAGTCCATAACGTATTTATAAGCTTACTTTGTGATTTGCCAACTCCCGATAGTCACGTAATTCTGTAAGTAGAAAAGATAATGTAGCTTTATGTTCTTATAGTAGGTGAAACTCTTGTTTTCAGATTTGAGATATCTGAACAATGAATGCATTCGATTTATTACCATCAGAAGTAATTCACTCATAGTTTGTATAATATGTATACATTTATAAAATTGAGAAATATTTTTAAAACGCTACCTAAATATTATATATTTTTGAAGGTAGTTTTTAATATACAGAGGACCAAATTAAATTTAAGAAAACTATACTAATTCTACTACTAAATAGCTTTAAACTTTTATATATTTACTCATATTTTTTCAGAATTATTGAGTATATTTGTGCACTTGCAATGAATACTTTTGTCATAGCATGATACAAGGTAAGGAATACAAGATGTGATAGATCTTTACAAAATTTATAACAAATCTATAAATATGCGTTTGACTCTGGACTTGCAAAGGAAAGGCTATAAAAACCTTTACACACACCAACACGCACATATAAATACTAAAAACTTGGTATGATTTTCATTGAAATTAATTTTGGAGTAGGAGAGTGCTACATTTCAGAACTTCCTGATTATAAAAGCAATTTAAAAACTAATTTTTAAGTTTCAAGTAGGCATCTAGTATGTAAGAAAAAAATTATAAAAATCATCAATAAATTAAAAAATTAAATAGAAGATATTTTCAAATGAAAACTATTGCATCATAAAATTTAATAGCCAGACAAGCCTTGGCGGGGCTGACTGTAGAATGGCACTGTTGGGAAATTGAACTGACACCACAAATATGTTTGCAGGGTATTATTTTGTTCCAGCGTTATGTAAATTCGACAAATCTAAAACAGAAAGTTTATGTAACAGATGCCAAGTCAATCTCTATGTGCTCCATTCCTGTTACTTGGGAAATGATGTACTTTCTGCTTAATGGTGCTGAAAATCACTCCAAGGACACAAAGCCAAATATGCAGGAGACACATTGCATGGTGTAATTTGCAAACCATTCGTTATTTCTGATATGTGGCATGAACTTTGTTTAAAGGGCTAGTAACACAGTGTGACTTGTGGCGTACACACTTAAGAATTTTAACACAAGGCTATAGCCCTCACAGATGATTCAGAGTGTAATCAGCTTTTTAACCAACTTCAATTGACATGGTTGTTAGTGAAAGGAGCACTACTTAGATAATAAGTCCAATATCAAACCTTTGACCCAGAAATAACAGGTTGATTTAGGTCAGATTCCCAAACTTACTTGGTTTATCACCCTATTTTCAGGAAAAAAAGTTACTCAGCCACCCCTTGGAAACCTACCTTCTTTAAGTGAATAAACAGAAAGATGCAGTGACAAATTTGTGTTCGTTCTTTTATATGTTTATATTTCATTTTAGCACCTTGTAGGGTGCCATATAGCCTACTTTGGGAACCACCTATTTAAAACAATGAACAAGCTAGCATTATTTTTAATCTATGTGCTGGAGACCTTTTTTTTTTTAGTTCAAAGCATACTCAAAGAACTAATTTGAAAACCAATAAATACAGTAATAACTTAAAATGTTCTTTCAAATTTAATACATGACTTTCACTTCATGAGCCTTGATGTAATCCTTAAATTACATTTAAAAGCATCATTTTTAGCTTAAAGTAGCAAAGCCGATTTAGAGATTTTAGCCATCTTAATAATCAATGTGCACAGGCACTGTGTCTGAAATCATCTAGATCATCACACAGATTCAGGCAGATTTTCTAGGGGAATGGTTTGTCGCTTTTCCTTCTCGAAAGACACAAAACTAAAACTTACCGAACAGTCTTTTCAGCAAACTCAGCAACTTCTTAATAGTTTGACTATCACCACATAGTACAAGCATTTACTGTGAAATTTGTGCAAGTAAATTTATTGGTTCTGCTGCCAGCTGGCTTGGTACCAGCTTGTTTTTCTTGTCATTCGCTGCCTCTTAAAAAGAAAGAAATAACCTATTTTGTGAGTCTTAAGAACATTGCGTTTAGTCCTGATGAGGTTCTCAACTTCTATAATGACAACGGGAAATTTGACTACCGATTGTTGTAAATGCAATATATCCATCTTTGGAGTTGATAAGAGAATGAAAACACAGATTAGATGTGTCAAATTTTAGATGTTTTAAAACAAAAGGTAAATTTTTCTATAGAAATTTTTGTCCAGAGAATGTACGCAAATTTTTAGAACTTATGTTTAGGTCTCTATCAATTACTTCCATATGATATTATATATATGCCTTTCTTGTTTCTATTTTTCACATTTTATATATTAAGGCCTACATAATTTCCATATTTACCAATTACTTTATTAGAATAACCTCAAGCTATTTTCTGAGGGCAATATTGATGTTCAGATGACTAAAAGCTAAAGATAGGAGATTGGATAACATTGTCCAGGGAGACAAAGTAGAATCAGAGTTAGTGGTGGATTATTCCTTGGGGAAAATTGATACTTAGAGGTTTGGCAGGGAAAAAAAAGACTTTATAATGTACATTTAAAAAAAAAAGAAATCACAAAGAAGGAAAGAAAATCTAGAGAAAGTCAAGATTCAAGGAGTAAGAGATTTTAATAATGGTGTATACTACAGAAAGTTCAAGTAGGAATGGAAGGGATCTCTTTGGTAATTAAAATATTTTGAATGACATGAACTGGAGTAGTTCCATATACTGGTGAGGAGCAAGGTCTGACTGTGAATTTAAAAATTAACTAGACTCTCATTCATTTATTTACAAAGATATTGCAAGACCAATTAGAAAATTTAACAGAGGCCATTATAAAAAAGAAAACTTCTGACTTGTATAACATGAAAAAACTTCTGACTGGTGTAACATGAAACTTCTGACTGGTATAACATGAAAATATATACAAAATTTCCCAATGAAATATTGTCAAATTGTATCAGAAATTAAGAACAATATACTATGATTTATTTAAGATTCCTTAGACCTGGGCGTGGTGTTGCACGCTTGTAATCTCAGTACTTGGGAGGCTGAGACAGGAGGATCACAGGTTTGCAGCAAGCCTCAGCTACTTAGTAAGGTCCTCCGCAACTTAGTGAGACCCTGTTTCTAAAAAAATAATAAAATAAAATAGGGCTGAGGGTGTAGTTTGGAGGTAGAATGCCCCTGGGTTCAATACCCAGTACTGCAAAAAAAAAAAAAAAAGATTCCTTAGAAGTACAATTTTAGGGTACCTATTAATTGAATACTGCATGTAACAAAATCAAAGGAGAAAAATAAATTTTCTTTATCCATGATCTGTTAATGGACACCTAGGTTGGTTTCATAATATGGCTATGTGAATTTTGCTACTGTAAACATGTATACACGTGTAACACTATAGTATTCTGACTTTAATTCTTTTGGAAAATACTGAGAGATGGTACAGTTGGGTAATATTTTGGTTCTATTCCTAGTCTTTTGAGGAACTTCAGTATTGATTTCCACACACAATGGAGCTTTACTCAGCCATAAAGAAGAAAAAAATGATGTAATTTGCAGGAAAATAGATGGAACTAGAGAACATCGTGCTAAGTGAAATCAGCCATTCTCAGAAAGTCAAGGGTCATATGCTTTCTTTCATATGTGGAAGGTGGAAAAAAATTAGGAAAGAAAAGAAACTTCATGATAATGAGTAAAACCAATAGAATAGTGGAAGTGGATCAGGGGAGGTAGGAGGAGAAAGATTTAAAACTGAGAGTAATTAATTGTGCTGATATGATCCAAGCAGTCATTTATAATGTCTGCAGAAACAGTTAAGCACTTGAGTTTAGCATTTTATGTTTTTGTATATTGGCTTATTTAAGACGTATTGGATTTCAACCCACAGTTATACCTCAAGAGGATTTTTTCAGCTACATAATTAAGATAAATACATGATTGAATATGAGGTTATCCAGAAAATAAGGGAATATCCATATTGTCCTCATGAAACTTGAAAAGGAAATCAGCTGACTTGACTAATATGTAAATAGGTTAAATAATCAAATGTCTTCCTATAATTAGAATTAAATAAATATATTTAATTAAACTCACATATCAAGGTTACTTTACAAATATTACTTTACCACTCATATTTTATGAAAATATTTAATTAAAAGTCACCATTTCCGTCATCAAGATTTTTATCATTTTTTAGATATACCTTTTGGGTTACCTAGCAAATTTCCAGAACCCAATATATTCTTCTAAGTTGTTTTAGATGGAGTGCTTTTTTATTCTGATCCTTAAACTACAAAATTACCTGCTTGTAGAATTTTAGAGCATGTATATTTAAACTAATGCATTTGGAATCTCTATGATGTAACCACTTGTGTTGCTTTTTATAAAAGATTGAGTGAATTTTTAATATTCTTCATCCATATTTTCACAAGATTTTGCTGATTATGTTTTCTACCTTCCCATCTTAAAGCATTTGAAAAATTGCAAATGCCTTATGGCATTTAATCTAAGTATTTTGTTTTCAGTTTCCTGAACAAAAATGATATTTTAATTACACCCATTTAACATTAATTTTAAAATTTCATTTCATGTATAGTTCATTTAAAATTTTTCCCTATCGTCCCACATCTCTCTCTCTCTTCTTCATAATCTAGGATTTTTATCATATATTGCACTGGATTATTTTCTTTATCCTCTTTAATCTACATCTGTCTCCCACATTTCTTATGTTATTTATCTGTGACATTGAATTTTTAAAAAATTGAATGCCAATTGTCTTATATACAATGTTCTAAATTATGATTATTTGTTTTCATTCACATTAAACATTCTTTTGGCAAAAAATACTATATAGGCAATGCCATGTAATTTATATTCCATCAAAATAGGAGGGATTTCAGTTTTATTAACACCATCATTAGCATGAATTTTGGTCACTAACATATAGTTCGATCACTTGGTAAACCATCAATAGATACAATAGCATTTTGCAATTCTTTCCTTTTTTTTTATTGTGGTACTGGGGATTGAACCCAGGGCCATTCTACCTCTGAGCTATAACCCCCAGCCCTATTTTACTCCTTATTTTGAAACAGGGTCTCTAAATTGGGGAGGGCTTCTCCAGTTGCTGAGGCTGGCCATGAACCTGTGATCCTCCTGTCTCAGTCTCCCAAGTTCTGGGATTACAAGTGTGCACCACCACGCCCAGCTCCAATCCTTTCAATAATATATATGTGTCTGTTTTCCTATTGTCTCATCATAAAGACATGTACAGACTTTGAATTTTTACTGATATGTTTTGTAACAAATTATATTTGTGTCCTTTTATTTTGCACTTTGGTTATGCATACATTAAGCATCTTTTTATATGTTTAAAAGCTACTTATATGTGAAATTTAGAGATTTTTCTATTTTTGGATCTTTTCTATGTTTTTATGAGATCTTTATATGTTAGGAAAATAAGTCATTCATCTGTGATGTAAATTTCTATATTTTTCTAATCTATCATTTGTCTCTCAACTTTGCTTAATTTTATTACTATTAATTCAAAATCATATTTTATGATTTGAACATTTCAATCCTCCTTTTAGTTGTTTCTAAAGTTTAGGTGATATTTAGAAAATCTTCTACAAAGCAAAGTAATAAAGTAATACACCCATATTAGCCAGGCATGGTGGCGCACTCTTGTAATCCCAGTACTTTGGGAGGCGGAGACCGGAGGATCTGGGTTCCCGGCCAGCCTCAGCTCTCTTGCTCTCTCTCTGTCTGTCTGTCTGTCTGTCTGTCTCTCTGTCTGTCTCTCTCTCTCTCTCTCTCTCCTTAGTGAGGCCCTCTGCAACTTCATGAGACCCGGTTTCAAAATAAAGTATAAAAAATAGGTCCGGGGGCGTAGCGCGGAGGTAGAACGCCCCTGCGTTCAATTCCCGGTACCGCAAAAAAAAAAAAAAAGAACATGTAATTTCATTTTTAATACTGGGTATGGTAAGAAATATGAATTAACTTTTAGAAGTGTCTATCTAGTTGTCACAGCATCATTTATTACAAAATAATAAAGGCTGCTGCCTTTATTATTATTTATTCTTCTACAAACTTGACTCTATCTGAACCATCTGCTCCCTTCCATTTCCTGTCTGTTGTCCTTTGCCAGCACCACAATGTTTTAATTACAAAGGCTTTGTGATGCCTCAATATCTGGCAGGGCTAGTGCCCTCTCACGAATCTTCCCGCCCCAGCTATTTGTGCTTGTTTACTTTTTCATATGTTCTTTAGAATTAGTTGTGCTAAATCCAGAAAAGAAAACCTTATTTTAACAGGAGCTGCATTCATTTTAAATATTAATGAGCAGAATTGACATTTTAATGACAAGCCATATCTGGTTCCTAACTTTGAAGAAATAATTCTGGTTTTCCCCTTAAGATTCTGACTTTTGGGTGCAGACAAAGAAATATCTTTACATTACCATGTTAAGTATTTTCAATTGCTATTTTATTTTATTACAGGTAAGGTGGAATTGACATTTGTCAAAGTACTTTTAACTATTTATGTAAATGATAATATTTTTCTCCTTAGATTTATCCATATGGCAAATTATTACATGCTATTTGTCTATATTTTATTTAGAATTATTACATTATTATTATTATTTTTTGTGGTAATAGGGATTGAACCCAGGGGCATTCTACCTCTGAGATATACTCCCATCCCTTTTTATTTATATTTTGAAACAGGGTCCAGCTTGAGGCTAGAATCAGAACCTGTGATCCTTTTGTCTCAGCCTCCCAAGTACTGAGATTAGAGACAGATTATAGGCATGTGCTACTGCATTGGGCTGAGTTAGTATTTTTAATGTTTTTTTGGTTTTGTTTTGTTGATTATTTTCAATGCATGCACATTTTGACTTATTAGTTTTTCTGATTTTCTAGTGCATTTAATTCTGCTTTTTAACCTTCATTTTTCTTTTTTTCTTTAAGCTTATTTTTCTACCATTTAATAATTTGTTTATTTTAATTCTTTTGTCTCTGTTGATATACTTAAAGCTTTTATTTAAACTTTGCTACTAATTATATCCTACAGATACTAAAATATGGATTTTTTATTATATCAATACTTTTAAAAAAATTCTGGTTTGATTTTTGTATCTTCTTTGCTGGAAGAGTTTCAAAGTTTATTTAAACAGAGATATTTTATTACTTACAGATAGGAAATGAAAGTTATTGATTCATAGTTTTATTTCATCTTGAACAGAAAATGTGGTTTGTATTTCTATTTATGGAAAAAATTGAGGTTTTCTGTGGGACCTACCTTATACTTGTTAAAATTTCATGAATGCTTTATGCATGAAGATGGCATATTCTTTATAATATTTAGTTTCAATCTATATCACATTGGTAAGCCTAACCCACTCCCAATACACCCATTCCCTAGGGGAAAGCACTATATAGATTATGTATGTTTCCTTTCATATCTTCTTTTATTATTCTTTTTTTTTTTTGGTAGTACCGGGGATTGAACCCAGGGGCATTCTACCTCCGAGCTACACCCCCGGCCCTATTTTTTATCCTTTATTTTGAAACTGGGTCTCACGAAGTTGCAGAAGCCTCACTAATTAGCTGAGGCTGGCCGCGAACCTGGATCCTCCGGTCTCAGCCTCCCAAGTACTGGGATTACAAGCATGCGCCACCACGCCTGGCTTATTATTCATTGATATTAAGCTTGCTGCCAAAAGGTCATGTAGCTAATGAGTAGTCAAGCTAGAATGATAACCCAAGTTTCTTTTCTAAAAGTATCATGATTTTTCATAGATCTTTATCATACACTTATTTATACACTGTAAGCTTAAACTCTATAGTGACAGTTGATAATAAACATTTCATCATCCTTTTGTATTTCACTAAAATTCAATGAAAGAAGTTGTAAATTTCACATCTAGAATAAGACAAAACTTGTGTATTAGTAGCTATAATGAATTATTAGATAGGTAATTTCTTTCATAATTTTATATAGATACATCAAAATAATCTTATATAAATTTTATCTTTGAAATATGTTTAGTTAGAATACATTAGCAGAAAATCATATTATTTATTTTTTCTATAAGTTTCATTAGTATCTTTTTTTTTTTTTGCGGTACCGGGGATTGAACCCAGGGGCATTCTACCCTGGAGCTACACCCCCGGCCCTATTTTTTTTTTAACACTTTATTTTGAAACTGGGTCTCACAAAGTTGCGGAGGGCCTCACTAAGTAGAGAAAGAGAGAGATAGATAGAGAGAGAGAGAGAGAGAGAGATAGAGAGAAAGAGAGAGAGAGAGAGCTGAGGCTGGCCGTGAACCCAGATCCTCCGGTTTCTGCCTCCCAAAGCACTGGGATTACAAGCATGCGACCACTCATTAGTATCTTGAGAGAGAGTAAAAAAGAAACTGACATTTTAGGAGAAAAATATAGCCAAAACCAGATTGTTAACACATTAGTCACTTAACTTAGTATGCTGCTTATTTAACTCATCATAATCAATTTCGAATTTCCAAAAATGATGAAATATTATATTTAAATTTCCAAATTCAACATAATATTTTTTACTTATGGAAATATCACACTGAACTTTATAAAGTGTACAATTATTATTTGTCAAGTAAAAGTTAAACACAAAATATGAAGGAAAAAGTGATGGTGGTTTAGACTGAGATATTAGTATTTTTTTTGTTTTTTTGCAGTACTGGGGATTGAACCCAGGGGCATTCTACCTCCGCGCTACACCCCCGGCCCTATTTTTTATCCTTTATTTTGAAACCGGGTCTCACGAAGTTGCAGAGGGCCTCACTAAGTAGCTGAGGCTGGCCGCGAACCCAGATCCTCCGGTCTCCGCCTCCCAAGTACTGGGATTACAAGCGTGTGCCACCAGGCCCGGCTATATTAGTACATTTTGAAGGTAGGGTGGACAGTACTTTTTGATGAGCTGAATTTGGAGAGTCAGAAAAGACAGGAATTAGGTTTAGGCTTGAGTGACCATGCAGATGAGAAGAGCTTGGGAAGAAACATATTTTCCTTTGGCTATGTAAAATATGAAATTCCTATTAGATGTGCAAGTGGAGATGTCAAGTAAAGAGATATATGCTTTATTAGAAAATATTATTATTATTGTACATAAACTGAGAAAGAATAATTTTTAGAAAAGCAATTTCTAAGTAAAAATTTGACATATACACCAAACAAAATGTTTATGTGTGTCTAATTGTTTCACTACTAACATCTATAGTAAGAAAGATATTTGTAATACTTGTGGGACAGATTTTATGATTGCTTTCATAATGCATCCTAAGATCTGTACATTTCCAACCAAGTACCTGTGGGAACTTGGGATTCTTGGGAATTCTTGTTTTATTAACAAAAAAGTGAGAATTCCTACAGGAAAAATAGATTAAAAATTAATCCTCAAGGAACCACTATATAGAACTTGAGTCCATCTAAAAAAAAATGAAGGGATAATGCATTTTAAATGGGAAACAAAGAAAATTAAAATCCTCTAAGTTTGAAATGAAACCTTTTCAAAACCCATTTACATAGAAGCATGAACAATTTTCATCCTAATCACAAAGTTGTATTCTTTGCCAAGTTGAATTTATGAAGTTAGACTTTATAGTATTTTAATGTTAATGGGTTTTTTTCTTGTAATGTCAAATATACATCACAAGAAATTGCTGAACTTGAGTCTGATGCTGTAATTTATCAAGTGACATTTTTTTTCACCTAACAACATTCTATTCACAGAACTATAATCAATAAATAAAAAATAACTTTAATAATCTATTTTTGCTCTGTATCAGTAAATTCTATAACAGAGTCTTATCATCAGTTTTTAGCTTTCACAAATTATAAAAAACATCATTTATTTCCTGCTTCATCTGGTAGAAATGTAATATAAGTAAGTAATGGAAGGTTCAGTAAAGCATAAATATACTAAAGAATAATAGTATTAGAAACTATGTTCCAGTTTTCTTTGTTTATTACTCTACAAAAACTTGAACTCTTAACTTTAGAAAACATTTAATGATAAAAATAATAACTTTAATTTACGACTAATTAGATCTCAAAGCTCATACCTCTTTATACTCTTAATAATTATTGAGAATCCCAATGAGGGTTTTGTTTTATGTAAGTTTCTACATGGAAATTAAAACAGAGAATGTTAAAAATTAGTCTCAACTTTGCTTAAAATGATAATAATGAACTTATTTTAAATTTACAAATGACTACATTTTCCAAAATAAAAATATTTAATGAGAAAAGTCACATTTGCAAATGTCTCAGGCTAAATAGAAGAGGGGTAACCCGATGCTTTATCTGCTTCCACATTTAACTTTTTGCAATTTCACACCTCAAGTAGTCTGTGGGAACTCACTGTACACTCAGGTAGAATGAAAGTGAAAGAGACAAATAATGTCTCTGCATTGTTATGAATATATTTTTGACTTTACAGATACCTACAAATTTCTCAGGGACAGGCAAAGATTTACAGACCAAACTTATCACTGAACTAATCTTTATTGAACACCTATGATGTGTTAGGTGGATGTGTTTTTCTCTGAATTATCTCCTTTAAACATGAAGATGGAAGTAGTGTGAAAAACCAACAGAGATCCTTGTGAGAGCTCAGTTTCATGGAAATACTCCCATATTCCACTCCCTCACTGGAACAGCTCTTTGTGCCCATTCAGATACAAACTTTTTTGAGAAGATTTTTTTTCTTGCTGTTTTTAACCTTCTCACTCCCTTTGGAATGCATTATAGTATGAATTCTATGTTAATCTAAGTGATTTTCTGCATAGATATAAAATACATATATATATATATAAAATATATATATGTAGAAAATATATATTTCTACATATATATTTATAAAATATATATATTACATATATAATATAGCAATTCATTTAAATCTCATAAGAACCCCATGACATAGGTACTATGATTGTCTTCATGTTACAAATTAGAGGTATCTCTGTTAACTATTTGCCAAGTTCATTTCAATGAAACATATTTGAGATGTGGCACATTCCCCAATACCCACACAATAGTTGGAAGATTTTTTAGGTATCTTTACTCTGCCATGTGGCAATCACTAAGCCACCGAGAGTCATTTCCACTTATAACCACATGACAGAAGCGACAGATACAGCCCCTGTGTTGATATAGCAGACAATGAAACTGAAGTGAACAATACATGATAATGTGAAGTAAAATGTGTCTATTTCCAGCCTTCCAATGTTAAAGGCAGTATGGTTTCGCTTTGTTGACTTCTGTCAGGTCATGCTCTTTCTCTCTACAGAGGACTTGCTTTTTTCCTTGTTTTCCCTCTTTGTGTTGCCAAGTGATCCCATAGGCTTGGTGCTTTCAATCATGCCAAAAATTAATACCAAATTTTATGCTAAGTGCAACTCTTCCGGTCTTTACTGGTAGCATCATACTGATAATGTTTCTGGGTTATTCATGAAAAGAACATTCAATGTGTTAGTTAAGCAACTATTCTAAAGTTATGCCATAATGCAATAACTGGGTCCACAAACTCGGTTGTGTATAATGTAGGATCATTCTATTATGGAGTTAAATTAAATACTTTTAGTTAGTCTGGACTATGATCAAAAACAAAAATGAGATTAACCCCCAAATGTACCCAATTCATGTGAAAAATAAGTAATAGGAAAGTATGAGATGAAAATATAACCAAGGAGTTTAATGATTACAATCCATTCTGTTTTATCACACCACGATGTCATGATGTCATATCATACCTCACTCTTGATTGTTTTCTTATATTTGCTTTGCCTGATTACACTCCTAATCGAGACATCTAAAACGAGTTTAGAGGTGTAATATTAGTTTTTAAAGTAATAATTTCTTAGAAAACCTGATAAAAATATTTGGAAAATGAAATCTGAAACCTTGATAAAGAGTATATTATCATCTTATGTATGTGAGAATGTATATAACTAAAACAATTGCTTGAAGTTCGTAAAACTTGTCCACAGAATGTTGGAATGAATTCCAGATCTTTGACTCCTATCCCAATAAATTATCCACTATTTTTTTGCAAAATTTCCTTTCCTATTATGGCCATCATTGGCATTACACACATGCATGCATGCACACACACATACATACAAGTACACATATTTCATCCACAGCTATGAGAAGCATACTAGAAGGAACTCTTTTTAGAAAATGGTATTTCAGGATTTCTCAGATTTATAGGACATGGAAAAAATCAGAAGAGACATCATTCTCCTATCACATAAATATAGTACTAGTGCCCTGGACATTCTGAGTGCCATTTAAACTAAAAGCAAGTTTGGCAGACTTCCAAAATTTGAGAATGTCATTTATTTGGTAACTTGCCATACATTTATTTCCCACTCAATAAATAAGAATCTAAGATAAAATTGTCATTTTAATGCATCAATGACAGCATAAAAATATAGGAGTCATGAAGAAAATAGCTTTGTGATATGATTTTAGAAGATTTAATAAGGATATTTTGATTCTTCTCATCAAATCTTGTTATTAATAAGAGAAAACTGAGGCACAAATAGAAGGCACAAGTTCAACAGCAACAGTTATTTGGATGAATACAAATGTGACCTTTCATGACTATTGATATGTGGCTATGTGATAATACCTTTAGATTTCTTGCAAATATTCTCTGAAATAATTCAATTCACCTACTACTTATTGCACACTTGACAAATACCAGGCACAATGACAGGGCTACAATAATCAGAGCCAGTTTCTATTCAGTGAAAAATCCACATTCTAACTTTATAATTAACTATATATAGGATGAATTGTAGTTTATAACAAAGTATTTTTGAATTTCCTCTTAGTTTTTAGAATTAAGAAATTATTAGAATGCATGAAATTTAATTTCATTGTGTGTTCTCAATGCTAATAGTTATTGCTTGTTAAGTGTATATTGCATATTTGGCATGATAATTGTTGGGTCAGTAAGAAGCAATTAGGTACCACTGGCAGGTTTTATACAAAGTTTATAGGAAGTTTGGAGGCAGCTTGTCTTCAGTAAATATTTAAAATCTTGGCCCCTGAGATTATTCAAATGAAGACCACATTTCTACATGGGTGACTGAAGTTGTTGACCCCCCAGAGAGTTTAGCCCAAATGCTGTACTGATTCTCTAGTATTGGTTGACCAAATGTATAGCATATTACAGCATTCAACTCGGATCTTAACTACCCATGTAATAAAATAAATATTTGCCTTATTCACACTTGGCACCATTAACCTCATTCCAAAGCAAAATTTAAATAATCCTAGATAATGAATAAATCTAAATTTCTGTACTCCAATACAGAAACTCTGTATTATCTAGTGTTGGCTCATTAATTCTTTTGGAAGATTTAGATAATTTATATCCTGTTTTCTGCTCTTCTTTACCTATAGAGTTTGATACTTAATGTAAATTTAAAATAAAGCATATGATACAGTGTATTGTGTGATAAAATGAACACAGTATTTTATTTTAATCCTATTTCTCTATTTTCTTGTACAAGGATGTGATTGCTATTCATGACACAAAAATAAAAAATATACTGGACCATTTTATATTTAAGTAATTGTGATTAGTACATAATCTACTGAAAGTACAGAGAATAGATATATTTAGTCCTAACATTGTAATTGTTGTGAAATGTATAGAGAATTTCAAATGAGTAAAGTCAAATAATGTGTTTACTGAAGAGAGAGATTTGACTCATTCTTTTTCTTTTTCTTTTTCTTTTTTTTTTTGCGGTACCGGGGATTGAACGCAGGGGCGTTCTACCTCCGCGCTACGCCCCCGGCCCTATTTTTTTATGCTTTATTTTTGAAACCGGGTCTCACGAAGTTGCGGAGGGCCTCGCTAGGTAGAGAGAGAGAGAGAGAGAGAGACAGAGAGACAGAGAGACAGAGAGGAGAGAGATCGATCGATCGATCATGCGCGCGCGCATGCGCGCTGAGGCTGGCCGCGAACCCGGATCCTCACGCGGTCTCCGCCTCCCAAAGTACTGGGATTACAAGCGTGCGCCACCACGCCCGGCTCATTCTTTTTCTTTAAACCAAAGACTTAAAAATAATTAATGAATTATATTCCTGAATTACTTTTCATTTTATCCTTCAGGAATTATTAATAGTAGTGACAATCTAGTAGACAGTTGTTTGTTACCAAACTGGGCTTTGAGAATTATACTAAGTACTTAGCCACAGTGGTCAAGTATAAAATCTAAATGTTCACAATTAAAATTCCAGGAACAAGCTTTTTTGTTTTTACCAATGATTCATTCATTATTCCAGCAAACATTGAATGACCATCATATAATATAAGACCCTGGGCTGGATGGACTGATATGAGCTAGGGCAATTGATATTCTATCTTTGGCTAGCTAAGCCTTGGCCTGTTTTTATATAGGATACATAAAACCGTCGCTTAGTGATTTAATGAGGCAGAGCCTAAATTACTGCCTAGATGTAAAAGCCTGCCTTCACCGCTGACCAGAAGGCTATTTGCAGGTCAGTCTCTCTATTTTGCTGTATTAATGAACAATTTAGATACAATTCATTACTGAGCCACTGAATGTTATGACAATTAAAAGTTAAAATTCTTAAAGGTTGATTCAGAATGTTATGTGCTAGCTTCTCAGGGAAGTGTTTTATTTCATATAAATTTTAGCGCTTTGCTTATATGCCTTCTATAATGCATAGTTTCCTGCTCTTACCCCCAAATCCTTGAAATTAAAATAAAGTGTGTTCTTAGAAAAAATATTTACCTAAATTAAAAAAATATTTTAATTGATAAATAACATAAAGTTATACATTTAATGGGATGCCATGTGATGTTTCTATACATTTATATATTGAGTGATGCTTAAATCACATTAAACATATCTATCTTCTCATTTAACATTTTGTTGTGGTGAAAACATTCAAAATTCCTTCTTCCAGCTTTTGAAACATACAGTATATAATTATTATATATAGACACCCTATTGTGCAATGGCATACCAGAATGTCTTATCTAACTGTAACTTAGTACCTATTGATAGCAGATCACTTTTTTTGTAAAAGGAAGAAAATACTATTCTGTGGTAGTTTGGTAAATACTTCATGTGTTTCAAAGACATTTGTGAGATATTAGTTATATGAATTGTTATTAGTAGTGATATTTAGATGTTCTCCATTCTTAAAAAGGGATGCAAGACTGGTTCAACATATGTAAAACAATAGATGTAGGGTGTTTTAAATTGCCATGTGTTAATAGACACTTCAAGAGAGAATAGATAATGTAATTGGAAATGAAATAGAGAGAACTTAGGCTTGGAAGAATCTGTTAATTAGGTTAACTATATAAATTCTTGGGTTTCCTCCTAAATTGATATTCTATGTATCTAATCATTCAACACACATACACACACACACACACACACACACACACACACACACACACATGCACGCATACACACACATTTATAAACCACGTAGAAATGAAATTATCTAAATATCCCTGGCCTGTTGAATCCTAAACATGGAGAAGACACATGTCAAGAGCCAAGTTGACCCTTATATAATTATTGAGAAGTAGAAATCATACTATGTCAAATTAAAACAAAAAATCTAATGCTGCATGCATGTATATTTTTTATCACTTTGAACCTCACTACAATGTATAATTACAGTGCACTTACAAGTATAAAAATCTGTAGTAATTTTGCATATTACAACAGTTGGGATTGTAAACAAATTTATATTCATTGAATAGGAAACTTAATTAAATGTTTTAATTTTTACTACCATAGGTATTTTAAGATTTCTATGGTAGTCAATCTTATGTAGTTGGAAAGGGTGGGTATCTATGTGTGCAAAACCTAATAAGGAGTCAGGAACTTGAGAAAGAGAAGACCATGGGAGGATTCCACATTTCATTTGTGAGGTAGAGCAACAGAAAATTTATGACAAGGGAAAGCCTAGTATATATAAAAATATAAACAATATTAATTTTTAAATAAGAATAGGTATTTGGCTCAAAAACTCAAAATATACATTGGGAATAAATCTGACAAATAAACCAATGAAAGCAAAATTTGCAAATTGGAAAATCCAGTTTGTATGTGTAAATCAATACATAATGACTTCAAGTTAACATTTGCAAATGTACTTAAAACTTCTAATCTTCACCTATATCATATTCTGCTCTCTTTCCTGATATATATAAGAATTTATTTTCTTAGTCACTTTTTAAGGTGGATAGAATTATTAATTCTGAGGCATGACTCATGGGTTGAAGTGAAATGTATTATATCAAGGCTATAATATTTAATCACCTTCTACTTTACTATTTCTGTATCACCATAATTAGAGAAATAGATATCAAGATAGAGTCTCTGTCATCTTGCCCCAGTAAGTTGCAGAGATACACTGATTTCCTCTAATCACTGATGTTGGACATCTATCATGGGAAATAAAAATAAAACTGTGCTATTTTAATCCAATAAGATATGGAGGTTGTTATTACTCTAGCAAACCCTGCCCTGTACTGACTGATCCAGCAAACTACAGGATGCGGAGTCCTGTTAATTCTAAATTGGCAATGCAAACATTTTAGGAAAGAAGATAAAAGATTTTTATTGTTTAGGAACATTCTGATATAATTTGAATCAACTGAGAGAAGGCAAATGTTAATATATATCTAAGTGCCTAAAAACAGATCTTGATGATGTACTACTAAATTAGCAACTTAATGTTGCATATTTCTTTATTTACTTATTAAGACTATAATATTGCTTCCCTTTCTTCTTGCCATGTAATAACACTGACATCTATGAATGAATAATTAAAATGGATTCTTTTGAAAAACTAGGTGAAACTGTCAAGCTTATCCTCATTGGCCTCTAGAGGTCAGGATGGTAAGAATTATCTAAGAAGTTACATTGCTAATTATGGAAGAAATAGCAACTTATTATTAAAGCTCATAAAATCCAAATTCCTATAGAATTAATAATTTTCAAATTTTGTTATATTTATGTTTCTTACTTTACTGGTCTTTTATTTTAAGCTATTGAATTTATAAATTAATATGCTATTTTTAAAGAAACAAACATAAAATCCAAGTACTATACTTACTTGAGAACTACATGCCACATATTTCAATGGTTTCAGATTTAATCAAGAATTTTTATTGAAAAATAAATATTCTTTTTATTTGGGTCGAAATGTGAAATAATTATAGCAATTATCTGTAGAACAAACAAAGTCTAAGAGCATTGACTCAGCATGAAGTTTCCCTCATTTAACACTATCTACATTTTAAACTCTTATTGATGATTATTTTCCAACAGCCCATTAATATTTTAGAGAAGATTGGCAAATGGATTTTATAATTTAGAGCTGTGTTTCAGAAATGGACTACTTAATGAATAAATAAAATATTTAAGATTACTACATGATCTGTGTACTCTTTGTTCTCTAGATTGCTGAATATTAAAATTTTAGTTTAGAGGTAGTCTCTGGTATTTACAACAAGGCATTTTTTTCTTTTTCAATGAAGTCAAATTATATACCTACCTCCATCTCCATTCAAATGAAAAGATAAACCAAAAATTTCTTATTTTTTCTGCCTCTTTTATATATGTGATCTAAAATTTATTAACTGGCAAATTTGCTCATTTTTCTTCTATTTATCAATAAACCAGAATCACTTGTGTAATAAATGACAGATGATATACCAGGTACAAGTGATATAGAAAAACAATGCAATTTTTGTCCTAAAGGAATTCACTCTCTGAGGAGTCTGGATATCCAATAATTTATATCAACATGGATGAGAGCAGGGACTCTGGGGTCATATAGACATGCCTACATTCAAATTTCTCTTTGATTTGTCAACTACCATTTATGTGACTATAGGGGAAAATGTCCCTTGTCAATGAAATGTAGATTACACTGTAGTCTGTTGTTTAGATTAAATTAGGTAATGATGACACATTTATCATACACTTGAATTTGATACATGGTAATTATTATAGTTGTATTTTTTAAATAGTGAGAATTATTATAAAAGAAGGGCTGATGAGGGACAATTTATTCAGCCTGAACCTAGATGATACATAAACCAATTGCAGACATAAACCAACAGTTGGATCAAAACCTGAAACACAAGAAGAACTGAGATAGCTAAATTGTGAAAAAAAAGCCAGAATAAATGGCATGTGCCAAGGTAAAGCAAAGAAAGCCTGTGGGGTGTTCAATGGGCTGAAAGTGATTAGTCGGTTTAGCTGAGTATTCTAGGGAAACTTGTGGGGAATGAAGTTGGAAATATGATAAGAAGTTTGGATTTCATTCCAAGTGATTTATAATTTATTCTGAAGGTGAGATCCATTCAACTAATATCCACAAAATAATCAGATGTGTAATGTTTGCTTCACACTATTAGCAGAGTCAGACCCTCTTAGTAGACCACAGGTATTGAAATAAATCAGAACACAATGTAAATAGTACTCAGTAGATACAGAGAATATATCCACACATATATAGTCTTTACTTAAATATATACACAATTAAGGATACACTTTTCACCTTAGAAAATAATAGGAAAGTTTGTAATACAGGTTATAATATGTAATATTTATTCAGTGAATATTTACTGAGGTTTTGCTGTATGGCAGTTGCTAGTCTAGTTCTTTCTTAAAAAAAAAAGCAAAAAAACCTTGAATTCCGAGTGGGTGAAACAGAGAAGAAAGTAATAAACATTTGCCATCATGCCTGCTCTAATAGAGGCTTATGAAAAGAGTTAGCACAGGGAAAAGGGTGACTAAAATCTCCCAGGCAAGACCGGTGTCAGTAGGATTAGTGTTATGGTTTGTCCCCTCAAAAGTGAAGTGTCCCCCAAAGACTCATGTGTTGAAGGCTTGGTCCACGATGCAGCAATGTTCAGAGGTGGAGTGGGGGGAAGTGACTGGATCATGAGGGCTCTGGCCTCATTGGTGGATTAGTCCATTGATAGCTGAATGGAGGCAGTGGAATCTGCAGGAGATGGGACCCAGTTAAAGGAAGTAGGTCACTGTGAGTTTGCCCTAGAAGGGTATTTCTTATCCTGGTCCTGTTTCTGCCTGTCTCTGCTTCACAGCTGCTGTGAACTGAGCAACTTTCCACTTCTACGTCCTTCTACAATGATATTCTGCCTCGTCTCAGGCCCAAAGCAATGGAATCAGCTGACCACTGACTGGACCATGAGCCAAAACAAACCTTTCTTCTTTTAAGTTGTTCACACCAGGTATTTTTGTCACATTGGTAAAAGGCTGACTGACACAACTAGCAAGGAAGCTATTGTAGTGATTTGGGCTCGATTATGGCAGCTTGAACCACAGCAATGCCAATGCCCCTAGGGAAAGACATAAGATATGTTCATGGGTGGACCTGGTGACTCACTGCATGTGAAGGCAGAGGAGAGTTCAAGAATTAGTCATAGAACCTCAGCATGGTCAACCAGAACCAATATTCAAAACAGGAGAATTAAACAGAAGAATCAAATACTTTAAATAGTTTAGAATTTTTTTTTCAGTACTGGGGATTGAACCCAGGGGCATTCTACTTCTGAGCTACACTCCCAGCCCTATTTTTTATTCTTTATTTTGAAACAAGGTCTCACTAAGTTGCAGAGGGCCTCACTAAGTAGCTGAGGCTGGTGGTGAACCTGTGATCCTCCTATCTCAGCCTCCCAACTACTGAGATTACAAGTGTGTGCCACCACACCCGACTAATAGTTTAGATTTTTGAAGTCACTTGGTGTCATATCCTCCACTGGTCCCTCCTTTCTCATCATTTCAACTTAGTCTGACTGGGTTTTGCTTTGGAACCTACTATGTACGTGTGTGGTTTTTGCCACAATGCCTGCATTATCCTTGACTTGAACATATAGACATATGTGTGCTCTGAAGACCACAATTTCCACAAGAGATGATAATATGTTGCATGATTTGAGTGTTTAGTCCTGAGTATTTCCTTGTGTTGTGTAAAATATTTCCTTATTATGAAAGTCAGTAAAATGTCAGATTTATCTTTGAAAATGGTATCATACACACACATACACACACACAGAAACACATGCACACATACACATACAACCTACTAGAAAGGATTAAAAGTGCGAAAGTGCTTTGGGAGTTGGAAGGTCAAGTACCAGAGATATGAGGTGGCTTTCTCTTACAAATTTGGGAAGTACCACCAAGTGGATGTTCTCCACTGGATGTTTTGATGGCTCTGCCTGCCTTCAGAGTTACATTGTTGATGCTGAATGGTCGCCTTATATGGTGATTTCTTTCCTCATGTGGAAAGTTTACCCCACTCAAAGATGAATGGGCAATGACATCTCTTCCCAACTGGAAGTGTATAATCTCAGTGTGAACAGCTGTTGGAACAATTGTGGATGAAAATTTGCTCTATAGAAAACCACCTTGATGAACATACATGGTCACATTGTTTTTAGAACTAATGCCCATCTGTTAGACTGGCTGAGTGCCTGGTCACTTATTGGTCAGATTTTAGGACATTCAATATCCCAGTCAACAAGTTCCAGTTCCTTTCCTGTTACAGTACTGCCCCCTGGACGTTGGATGCACCTTTACTCCAGATAGGTTGCAAATGGCTGCATGAGATTTAAATCTCTTGTCTCACAAACTCCTCCAAAGAGGGGGGAATCAAAATTTTATGGAGTTGTATATGGAAGGCCAGAGTATATTAAGTCTGTTATTGGTTTATTTTTTCTGTTTATTTTATTCTTTCTGTAGTTGAGAGAGGGTCAGCATAGCATTCCATGATCATATATATGAATCACTGTATGTTGGTATTTATTTGGTTGTCATAAAAATACTTTCATTTCAGTTTCCCTTCCTGCACAAAGAAAATCAAATGAAATGCAGTGTAACAGTACAAAATTGTTTTCTTGATTTTAGTTTCTTTTATTTTTCATTTGTTGTCTCCTTGTTCCTTTATTTCTCATTTTTCCTCTTTAGCCTTTTTTCTTTCTGATTTTTTTCATAATATTATTTCAGTTTACTTTTTCCCACACATGATATTGTATTTAGTCATTCTTTGTAGGTTCACAACCTTTTCCACTTTTCCTTCAAGTCTGAAATCTCTGTAGTGTATTCCTCTAATTAATTACTTCTTTCTTAATTTAGACTTCCAGTTTGCCCTATCACTGATCACTGTTCATCTTTCAGAGATTTGAATGCTTCACATTCTTGGCCCCTTTGAGAGCAATCTCTTTGTAGTTGGTCACTTTCTAGTAACTCTGAGAGGAACCATAGTATATATGTTCTAGTTCTTTTTTCTCCTCTTCTGATGAGCAGACTCCCAGTTGACAGTCAGACAGCAGAGAGAATAGGGCTCGAGGGAATATAACTCAAAGCAGGTGAATTTCTTCGCAGGACATAGAAACGCAGCAATGTCCTTTCCATAAACCTGTGTAGCTGAGAGGCTGGTCTACATAAATCATTTTCATCTGAAGACTCTGAACAATCACAGGATCCTCAAGACCAGAGGAGCTCACTCGGGTGTAAAAGACGTGTAACACATACGATGAAGTATGACTACAAGGTGGACTCCATTACTGTTCTTCTTTTCTTCTCTCTGGATGTGGGTCCTCTAACTCTTTCAGCCTTTCATTACCAAGGTAATGAAGTCAAGAGAGAGGGGAGTTGTGTGGGTCAGTGAATGAAAACATGAAATAAAATATATTACCTCCATACCTTGCCCAAGCAGCAGGTATTAGTCATCCTGGTTCTGTGGAAATAGAAAGTGCAAGTGTGTGTGTGTGTGTGTGTGTTTAATTAAAGAAATAAGTAGTAAATATATATCAGATATTAATAAGTGTTTATTAAGTGTGTGTACTTATGACAGGTAATGTTCTAGCTATTGGCAAAGGATGAACAAAATATTATAGTTGTCAGAAAATGTGATTAAATTTATATCTCTGTTTAACCAATGTATTGGGTTTCATAAATCCCATAATACCCAAGAGCTATAAATGTTCTTATATTCAGAAATAATGCAAATATATTAAGAATAAAAATACTTAATATTTTTGAGGACTAACTATTGGCGAGGGTCTGTGTTAAATAATTTACAAAATAATTTCAGAATAAATAGGTTGCTGTTTAAAATACCATTTGAAGAAAGCTGGAGCTCAGGAAAGCTAAGTGGCTTACCCAAAGTTAGGAAGCGATAGAACTCGGTTTGAAAAATCAGTCTTGACAATGCAGCCACATAACCTTTATATTTTTGCTTTGGTATAAAGATAAAAGAATTGTTTAGTTTTTGTCACACTGGGTACAGAAAAATATTAGTCCTTGAAGTTGTGAATATATTGTGAAAAATTTAATTCATTCATTTTTTGGCATTTTTTATTTTTATACTTTTATTGGTACATTATAGTCTCACATCATAATGTGGTTTATAGTGATAGTTACATACATGCACACAGCATTTGGTGAGCTTCCCCCGGCTCCCTCCCCACTCCCCACTCCCCCCTTCCCCACACAAGATATTGAGATTGGCATTGGTATTTTCACATATTTACATAATATCAGTGGAAGTATTTCCTTCATTGGGAACTGGGAGTGCAGCTCAGTGGTAGAACATTTGCCTAGCATGCAGGAGGCCCTAGGTTCAATTTCCAGTACCACAAAAAACAACACACAAATAAATATCATTTTAATGTGGAATGGTCTTTTTATTATGCTCTGAAAAATGCTGACTGCTTTAATCCTTAACTTGTGAATTACCACAGTGGTCTTTCTTCCAGTTGGACGTGCTTTTTATGAAAGACAAAGAAACAACAAACTTACATTCTCTCTCCCCTCAGCATTCTATGATTATGTGTTTTGTGGCAAAGTCAGATGCATTTTATTTTATTTTACTTGTTTGTTTATTTTTGCAGTATAGGGGGTGGGTATTGGGGATTAAACCCAGGACCTTGTGTATGATAGGCAAACACTTCTAACTACTGAGCTCTATCCCCATTTTAAACATATTTTAGGAGAAATCTTTAATTGAGAACCGAGTTCCTAGTAGCTCAGAAATAAATAACTGATATTTGTGTAAAGCCAAGTACCTACTAGCTCAGAAAGAGCCAGAACTCTAGCCAGAACCCATGAATAGGAAGTTGAGCCCCATGAGAATTCTTGAAAAATTGTATTAAGTGCTGTATTCTGAGATATTGCATCTTCTAGAATCTATTTTCTAAGTTTCTTCCTCTCCATTCCCATTTACATTGACAAGTATTCAGCCAAATGAACTAATGGCTTGCTTTAAAGCAATCCATTGCTATATAGTACCAAAGCTAAAGCTTATTTTAAATCTCTGAGATTCCTGCTTTATGATAGGATTTAAGACATGTTAGACACTCAAATTTTATATTAAATATTAAGATTTGTCAAGTTTTTATATTTATTTTACTGACAATAAGCATAAGATAGATCAAAATAAGAAATATGAGATAGTATCACTACTTTGGCCCACATAATACAAAACATTAAGTGAAACCACTTAAGAGAATTTTACAGTAGTCTGTTCCTAGACATCAGCAGTCCATCTTAAAATTAATTTTAATTAAGTACAGTGATTTTTATTTCCATCAAATATTAATGTCTGGAATGCTTGGAGATATATTCCACTCCTTTGATCATCATCACACATACCAAATTTCATTAAACATAATGAAGAGGGAATTATATTGAGAACATTGGGTTATGTTTGGAATCAAAGAATTTGATAAGAGGACTATTGTGGAGAGTATAAGAGAGTACTTTGACCTATAAGACCTAATCTATTTACAATATTTCATTGATTGTTCATAATGTGTCATAAACACATCAAATATTTTGTAGAACATGGAAAAACATAAACTTAGAGTTATTACATTATGTAGATTTAAATGAAAATACAAACTTCTATATTTTTAAAAGTTAGTGTCAGAGAACCTAGGTCTAAATATTTTTATGTACTAGAACAACACATTATGTGAAAAAGCATAATACAACCCTAAGGAAAACTTAAAAAATTTAATGTCTGATCATTTACTATTTCTAGAGATCCAATGATTTAAATTATGTCACTTTAGGCTTCAAAAAAAGTAAAAACAATTTCGCGTGTGTGATATTGGTAGTGGAACCCAGGGGTGTTCTACCTCCAAGCTACACCCCAAACCCTTATTTTATGTATTGAAACAGGGTCTCACTAAATTGCTGAGAGTCTTGCTACATCGCTAAGGCTGGACTCAAACCTATGATCCTCCTGTCTCAGCCTCCCAAGTACTGGGATTACAGATGTGCATCACCATGACAGACACCATGCCCCACAAAAGTAAAACTCTTGAAACAATATTTTTTCACTTTATGACCCCCATCCCTTCAAACTTAAAATGTTTATAAAGTGTTTTCTGTACCTTTGATAAATGAGAAGTTAGTTGGTGTGGTTTAACATACACCAAACAAAATCTGACTATTCCTGTATTTCCAGGCCATAAGTTCATTGGATAGTAACTTACAAAGAAAACAAAATTCTTTTGCAAGAAGGGGTCACATTGAGCATGTGAGGTCATTACAAGGCCCATCTGAAGAGGGGACTGATAGATTATATTGTTGTTACATAGGTGACAAGTGTTGGAGATTGACAATGTGAAGACGAGAAGTAAGATCAAGGTTAGAGGTAACATCGTTTATTTGGAATGTAAAATGGGAAGCTGTCTAAACAACTGATGGATAAATCAACATAAAACTTTTTTTCCAAGAATATAAAAGTTAGAACAAGTGACTTTTATAAAGAGAAATGCCAGTGGTTCTTTCAGATAATAAAACTTTATGTTAAATTTTACTCCTTTTAGTTTAGCCTAATTACAGAATATAGGGATACAAGATATGCTCTTACTCTGAGTTAACTTCTGAAAACACAGGTCTATCAAAGTGTTTTAAAAAACTATTAAGCATAAGCTGACATTAAGAATCCAACAGTCTTCTCCTAAGCCAGACATTAAAGAAATTTGAAATAAAGTAGATAATGCTATTATTAAAACACTTAAAAATCATTACATTAATGTTCAGTATACATTAAGCCAGTTTAAGAGGCAGTAAGCAAAACAAATTTCACCTTTTTTGCATTTATGTTTTTATGACTAAAGCTTGGTTTTTAAGAACCTACCTATCATCTCTTCATATCTTGGGTTTCTCAACAAAGTACATTTAAAATGTACTTAAAAATCTCATAAAATAATTTTCTACAAAAATAACCAGATTATTAAGATATTTGATGTTCAAAATTTTTAAGTAAAATTTAACTGGAACTGTTAAGCTTTCTACTCAAATCATTATCATCATCATCATCATCATCATCATCATATCAAATAAGATCAAGAGGAGTAATCCTCTAATATCTCCATAAGGAAGTAAGATGTATTTAACCTGCACATATGCTCAGGAAGTTACCAAGCCAGTTTGTAAAACATGTCAACATCTGTGATAATGCTGTAGATAGTGCCTTTTTTTTTTTTTTGCAGTACCAGGGATTGAACCCCGGGGGTGTTCTACCTCCGCGCTACACCCCCTACTTTTTTATACTTTATTTTGAAACCGGGTCTCATGAAGTTGCGGAGGGCCTCACTATGGAGAGAGAGAGAGAGAGAGAGAGAGAGAGAGAGAGCTGAGGCTGGCCACGAACCCGGATCCTCCGGTCTCCACCTCCCAAAGTACTGGGATTGCAAGCGTGTGCCACCACGCCCGGCTTAGATGGTGCCTTTAAACCCTTGGTTTCAAATGTGTGACAGTCTCAGAGGAGCTTTGTGATCTCCATGGGACTTTTGATTGCATTTTTATCTATGAAAAAAATTCAGCTTTCAAGGAATTAATGAATACCTCATGTATGTGTTCTTAACAATTGTTATAATAGCATATTTCTTCCTTTTAGGTTTTATTGGAGGTCTTATTTATTTCCTTCATGGTTATAAGCAAAAATAGGTTGGCAAAGGTCAGTATTCCTTGCAAACCTGAGTAATAGATGCAGATTTCTTGAGAAACATTATTTTAAGCTAAGCTTGACCTGTTTAATCAAGTACATGGTAAAGACCAGATAACTAGCTGTAAATGAGTCAAATTAGATAAATCATATTGTCTCTTCCACACTGCTTCCATAATTAGAGTAGCAATATGTCACTGAGGAAAATGCATGGGCTTTGCTTCAGATTTAGAAAAATTTGAGATTGAAAACAGGCAAATTAGCCTTTATCAGCTTCAGGGTTTTTTTTTTTGTGTATGTGTTGTTTTTGTTTTTTGTTTGCTTATTTATTTGTTTGTTTTTGTGGTACTAGGGATTGAGCCCAGGGACATTCTACACCCCCAACCCTATTTTAATTTTTAGTTTGAAACAGGGTCTCACTAAGTTGCCGAGGACCTTGCTAAGTTGCTGAGGCTGACCTCAAACATGTGATCCTCCTGTCTCAGCCTCCCAAGTACTGGGATTACAGGCATGCACCACCATCAACCTCCATGTTTTTTACTATAAAATGGGTATTTGAGTGTTTTCTTCATGGCTTGATTTAAATAGAATAAATGAGATAATGTATATACAGTGCTTAGCATACCAAAAGTGTTTGAAAATTAGTAATGAACATTATTACTTCTTAATGTGGACCACTCAAGATAAAGCAGAGCTTGATTTTTGACTAAATATCTTTCCCTGTCTTTGTACTCCTGGAGGCTAAGCATCTTTATAAAATATTAACTGTCCCAAAAACCTAAGCTATAAAACTTGGATTTATTTTATATGGGAGTCTTTTATGAAGTCAAGCATGAAAGTGAAAAGTGCTTTGATGGCCTTTTCCCATTTAATTCCTTAGATGCAGAAAACCAAAAAGATTCACAACTGTATTATGTTAATGATCATAGTTTCAAAATGCCCTAGACTCACAATAAATAACCTATGATGTCCATAACCATTTTGTGACTCATTGTTCATTACCAAAGGACTTCCCTGACATTTATATACTCTGTTAAGACCTCCTATCTGTGCCAAAAAAATTAAATGAAACAAAAGGGCATTGACAGGTATGTTTTAAACCAACCAGAGCAAGGCCATTCAAGCTTATGACCCAAAGCATGTCAGGACACTCAGTTCTCAGCACAGACTGTTATTCAATTATGGGGAAACTAACCTCTTTACTGCACATTAATTAGGTATAAACTTATGAACCATGTGTCCCTATATATCTGTATCTTGACATTGCAAAGCAATATTAGTTGAAGGATTATTTTTATATGCTTTAACAGCTCAATATATTTAAGGGTGGCATAAATGTCCCTTGACTATCTTTTATTCTGATAGATATCATTATGTAATTACATTGAGCAGTTGATGAACTATAATCACATGACGCTTTAACCTGATCAGGCTTGCATTGTAAGCAAACGTGAATGAAAACGTACCTTAGGCTCGCAGGGAATCAAGGCCTTCCTTTAAGGAGAGAGGAGAGGCAGGCGTGTAGGAGTGGCTTGGAAGGAAATGAAATGTTAGCTGAAAGAAAAGGAAACATTTCAGTTGATAGATGACTGTTTGACCTTCTCCCCTGGCCCCAGGACACTTTTTAAATTGATTAAAAATAATGTCAACACTGTGATATGATATTTTCAGAACTAGGATTAATTTTAAATTTATGTTGAATTGCTGGAAAATATAGAATCACTAATACATGCAGCTGTTTATATTATTATCAAAACTAGATTTGACTAGAATTCTATCCTGCTAAAGTATTTGGGGTAAATCCTAACTATTTGTTAATAAAAACCTGCCCTTAACAGAAGTATCTCTATAAGAGTGAGAAGCATTTAAAATTAAAACAAGGCATTATCCTTCCATCTGATAAGGGCAAACTAAAATTAAAGGTTGATTATCAGTATAAAAGATGTGAATATTAATATTACAGAAGCATAACACATAAAATCTGGAAACACAATTCCAGCTTAAGGGACACAGTGTAGTGATGGCAGAGCAGTACTGGCTCATGATAGAAGAGAGGAAGTGATGTTGGAGAAGTTGTCTGGGACTATGGAATGAGACTGAACAGGTTTCCATAGGGCATATGTTTCCTTGCCCTTGAAAACAGAGACAATTGCCATGGTTAAAAATCAGTTAAGACACAATTTACAAAATAAAATCTGTGTCTTCTGTTGGCATCAGGGTCATATTAGAATTTTGATATTGTCGACTAAGTTTATGAGCATTTGGGATGTTCATATATACACTGACACCATGAAAATATGCCTTCCTTATATCTCAAAGATGTGTTGGGAAAGAAAGAGGCTGAGGTAACATGGGAAATGCCATCTAGACAAACCCACATCCAAATTAGAAACTACTGAATTACAGGTCTGCAAAAGCACTGGTTCCAAAAAGTAAGATAAGCCTACCTACCAGCCAACAATCAGCTAGAGAGCCTGTTCATGAAACATTCTTATTTTAAAGTTCAAAGGAAGAATTTAGTAATCTGTTCCACAGATGTTTTGATACATAAAGGATTTGGGACTACTAAACTGGTCTTTTCAAAATGACTACTCAATGTCAACTTTAAGGGCAGTTGGGTCTCTGCGATTCTCTGGCTGGTTTGCCCAATTTGGCAGGTAATTCTTGTCACCCTTTAAGACTGTGTATTGAAATGCACAGTCTTAAAAAATGGCGGGGAGTAGGAAAATCAAGTTCATGGTTCCTTGTTTTTTGTAGTTTGTTCACATAGTTGAAGGCTCTCTGTTCTTATTTATAGTTGTGTAATATTAACTGGTTATAAAAAAGAAAGAACAAAAGGAAAATAAGAGACTTATTTTCAAAGATGCTCCAAGGTTTAGTCAGAGTAGAATGATTATGAGTAAAAGAAAAGCCTAGGACTCTTAGTTCTTAGTAATAAAATATGATACGCCAATAGTGGCCTTTCTTTTATTGTGCATTTTAAGTGTGACTGAAAAAGTTCATGTGTTAGACAGTCACTCTGCAAGTTGTCTTAATGTTGATAACACTTAAATAGCCGACCTATAAAGCATGCATGTAACGCTTCACTATGAGCATTCCCTTACAGAATTACTCAACCTAGATTTTATTCATACCTTCCTTCAAAGGTTTGAGTTTTATTATCTTAAAAATAAAGACTTATTTAGAAACATACTAAGTGAGTGATGTCAATGTGACCAGGGTGAAAAGGTCAAGTAGAAAGTTACTAGATTGAGAATAAGTAACAACATTATTAAAGGGGCTGACGTTTGATGTATTTTCTAGGATTCTCAATAGAAGAGAAAAAGGTGAGAGTTTAAAAAAGCTAGAAATTATGGGGTGAATAGAATACAGATTCTCTGAAGTCTAATAATCATTCCTTTGGAGTAAATAAATCAGAGAACAGTCTAGGTTATGTTATGATAAGGAGTAATTTTAAGTCATAGTGGCTTAAAGCAACAATGATTTATTTCTCTCCTATCACATGTTCACTCTGGGTGAGCTGAGACTCAGCACTGTCCTTACTCAGGCTAACAGAGTATTTAATTCTGTGGAGTACTGCTGCTAATCATGGTGGAGAGAAAGAGAGGGGATGGCAACTGGTGCATTGATGTGTAAAGATTTTTATCCAGAAATGGTAGACAGAATCCAGCTCATATTTTAATGGTCAAAGTAACTTTAAGTTGGCCAAGATATATGTTGGACCAAAGGGGGGAAAAACAGAATATTTAATGAACAGCAGCAATGACTGCAATGGTCAGTCTGCTCTTCTGGTCACGAAGTGTTTGAGTTTCTTTCTCTCCTACAAGAACACCAACAGCAATAAAAACCACATAATAGCTTCAATAGGCATGCTATACAAATGATACCAAGTGTCTATTCATCGAGATATGTTTTCTCTTGGTCTGGACCAGGTCTGCATATCAGACAAACTATTGTTCAGCCTCAACCCCAATATGCAATGGTAGAACAGGGACACTAATTATCATCATCAGGAAGATAGATAAGTGGTAAACATGAGAAGCCATTGGTCTTTAGAAATTCTAAAATCATACTAGAAAAATATAAGGGGCTTTTATCCTGGGACAGTAGAGAATGTTTCTTGATTGGACTATAATTCTGATTTCTAGAAGGTTTCCCTTTTCTTGTTCTTCTCAATGACCCTCTCCTACTCCTGACTAGTCATTTTTTTAAAAAATCATCCTCCTAGGCCATATCTGAATTAGAATTGAGACGGAGATGCTATGTCCTCATTGGAGGCAAAGGAACACCCTCAGCCTGTGCTTGGCCTCCCAGAAAGTTAGGATCCAAGGGTCATTTGAATTCTTGAACAGGCATTTACTTTCTTGGCCATGCTTAGAATTCTTTTAGCAGTAAACCTTGTTAAAACCGTAGCTGATTTTAAAATGTTTGACTTAGTCAGTTACATATGCCAATAGCCACGTCTAGAAATATTTCTAGATATATTTCTTGAATTTACAATGTTTGTTTCTTCCTTCACCATGCTTTTTCTCTCTCAACTTAATTACAGGCCTTGGGCCCATCGGGCTGAGGAGAGAGATCCACACCTTTAATCTCTTTTCCCTGGGTCCTTTTATCCAATTGAAAGGAATTACTGCTTGCTACCTTAATCCATTCAAAGGTTTTAATAATGGGAATAAACAGCTTAGGCCTTGATTTGATGCCTGCCTGAAGGCTAAGTTTTAATCAGCCTTTCTTGAAATAGTTTTTCTTCCAACCCCACAAGTCCCTCTCACAAGACTATTTTGTTTGTCAGAGCTTTCCACTGACTTTTACGAATGGACAGGGGACTATTAAAAGGCATGCCAAAGAATATCCTGGATTCCAGATACAGAACTTCTTACTCACAATATATAGCAGTAACCAGGTTTCTTTTATTAATAGGGATCATCTCTGCCCATTTGTTCGGTAGCAAGAGGAGTTGAAAAGGACTAGGAAGAAGTCTTAGATTCCATGTAAATGGAACTTTGGCTTTATTCCCTTGTGGGAGGTTTTCTCCCTTAGGACTAGTACCCCTAAACCTTCCAAGTCCAAGGTTATAGATTAAGAAATAAATATTTCGTAAATCTCTGGGTCAGAATGATCTTGTTTACAATACCACTAAGAAGAATGAGGTCTTCTCTAAAGGAATTGTGATACTAACAGAAGCTATACAGCAAGGAAAGCAAATCTGTTTCTGTGATTTGTATCTATTCTCAGGAGGACAAATTGTTGATCCTCCTTAATGGAAGAAAGCCAGATTAATCAATTTACCCCAAGGTGGCTGGATAGTAACCAATCTCTGACTACCTTAAAGAATGGTGCCATGCTCTGTGTTGATATCTGCTATTGTCAGATAGAGCACTCAGCACCAGCAGTCCCTATATCCATACCAGACACAAAGAGGGAAATTTTATGTTGTAAAGCCTATTTATGATCACCAAGCATCATTGACATGGCTAGAGAGGTGACTTAATATCTAGAAGATGAGTTTCTATTATTCCCCTAATTATTGAGAGCATCCTCTGCAGTGAATGTCCCCTACCAGTCATTCATTGAACACAAATATCTACAAGCTATGTGCTTTAACAGATGCAACCAATTCCTTTCTCAAACCACTTTATTCTTTTCAGTTTCATCCATTTGCTTGTTTTTAAAAACTGGTCAAACCATTATTTAATGTTCATTATTCAGTTTAAATGTATTCCTCAAATTATTTTTTCCTACAAAACAAGATGAATGACCAGATATATGTTCAAAATTATTGCTATCAGGAAATTTTCATTTCATGGCCATCTATCGAGGCCACTTTTGCATAGGGCTACACTATATTTACTTCTATCCAGCAACATCTCATGCAGATCCATAGGAGAAAACAAAAACAAGAAGCCTACGTTTTTTTTTTTCCTTTTCAGGTACCTATTCATACTGGTCATAAGGAATTTCCCACTATGTTACATATGTACGTTGAGGAAAAGACCACATAGCAAGAGTAGGTCTAGGATGCCTGCTCATACAATGCTTATGTATATTTTGAACCTGCTTGGGATCTGTCTCATATATATCATTCCCATTTTGAAATGGAATGCTGATGCTTGTATTCAGCCTTATGATTTGGTAAATCCAATAATACCCTGTACGTAATCTAGTAGGTTTTGCTAGATCTAAGTAATTGGAAAAAATATAGTATGGTGGACAGAAACCTACCAGGATCTCCATAGTAGTAATTCACAGCCTTTCACCCAGTTCCTAGTATTGAGGTAGTTTGTGGACCCAGACAGAGTCCATTGGTTAAAGGAGAGACTCTCCCTTTCAGGAATGATCCCACAACACACCTCCAGTACATGCTCTAGATTTTCTTCTATGCCCTCGCTTGAGGGAAAATAGACATCTACTGGTATAACTGAATGGAGGAATGGCAATTGCCCAGATCTTCCAGAAGTTTCACAGCATTGGCTTTGGGTGGATGTTAACTTCCGGAGACTCAACACACTACTAGGTTCATTGTTGGTGAGGGAGTGAAGGGACTGGTGAGTCTGGAAGTCAGGTGCAGGTGCAGTTCGAGGCCAAAGCCATCTCACAGTGAATCATGTGAATCTGTAGAAACAGCAAGTGGTTATTTTCTCAATTTCTGAATACCAAGTTGGAACACTTAGCACCAAGCTGAATTCCCAAATCGCTTCCTTATTTTGTAGAGAAAGGGCTACCTTTGAAGCAAGAAACAATGGATCCTTTATTATTCCAAGGCTAAAGGAAGAAATGGAGGAATTAGTTTTATCAGAGTTCAGTGAAAACTGGAACCAAGTCATAGAGGGCAGGGATAGGAAGGGAACAAAGCAAAGATTGATTCAACTAGAGCAAGAGTTTTACTTTGGTCAAAGTGTAAATCCCAAGATGCCCAAACAATAAACCTGACAATGTCTATAGAGCACTCTGAAGTCAGGTAGTTTACTATGAAGAATAGAGAAAACATTCCAGAGTTTTCCCTTGAGTTTGACCAAAGTTTCCTGGGGCACTAAGAGAACTCAGCATGCCTTTATTTCTTAGTGGAAAACACATGGGGTAAGAATTTTGAGAAAAGCTTCTGGTGACAGAGCATGTAGCAAAGTCAGAATTGGATTTGAAATCAGAAGATTCAAGTTTAAGTGAGTTTTTGCCCTTACCAGCTGACACGAAGTCACTAAGACTTACTTCCCTATGTGTGCCCTGTGGAAAATAGGACCTGTCTGGTACTTTGCTTATTTTTTGATATGATTAAAAATAGTAATGCATTTTAAACATACATTATAAGCTAAATACTAAATACACGTGCTACATACTTTTGTTCACAAACTTAGAGAAGTAACAAAGGGTCAGATTTTGTGTGGGCAATGTACAGTGTTTACAGATGAAGTGGTGGAGACTTAAGATGTTAAATAAGGTTTACAGAGATGGGATGAAAAAATAAAAATTACAGTTTTCTGAAAATCAGCTTTTAACAAAAACTTTGGGATATAGAAGAGAGAATTGTAGATCAGTGATTTTTCCAAACACGGTCTGTGGAAGACCTGACTCAGAATATGTGGATATTTGTTGCAAATGCAAATTCATGGGCTTCACCCAAGTAATTAAGCCAGAGTCATTAGAAAGGGGCCCATTTTTTTACAAATTCCTGAGTGATTCATGTGCCCTCTAAAAATCATGAGTTGCTCTTTTTTTATAGAGAATGTTAAAGTGAATGAGTCAGACCATCTGTCCCTGATGAGTGAATATTTGTATGTCCTTGTATGTTGCATTGACATCTTGGTTCCTGTATCTTTAAAGGCAACATGAAGGTTGATTCCATTTACCAATCTATGATATTACACAGGAAAAATATGGAAATAGAGCATATATACATAATTTAAGGACAAAAAATAGCTTCTTTGATGAGTGCTTTGTAGAGTGAGCAGTGCACTGCTATACACTGACCAGCAGAGGGCACTGTGCCTCCCTCTCACCGCTCCAGCTACAGTAAGGGTATAAAAGGAGCCTGGGTTGAGGCTCCCCCAAGTTATAGAGCTATGCACATTTGCTGCACAGCACTTATTATTTTATAAAGGAAACGCAGTGGGTTTTTTATATCTTATTTACTTTCCAGGAAAATATTACAGCCTTCCCAAGCCTTCTGATAATACCATTTGACACTTGTAAAAAGTACCTGTGACTTGGTTTTGATCCCTCTATGAGCTCTGTTGCAGCCTTCTATTATTAAGTCTCCAGCCTATATCCCTGACCATGATGCTACTGTACATGACCAAAACCTCGTGCAAGTGTCTCTTTTCCCATCTAAGGATTTGGTAGAATATGGGAAAGGAAGAATACAAAGTGGAAATAACACACAGTTAATAGTGTGGTGACATCATTCTGGCTTTGTGAGCAATCAGGGCTCAATTCCTAATAAAGACTTGCTGGCTGTGTGGCCTCAGGAAGCCACCTAATATTCCTGAATTTCTTTTTCTTTATAAGTTATATTTAAGATAAAATCATATATTGCACTGGGGTAGAATAAGATTGAAATGAGATAATGTGTATAAAATTACCTAGTACAAAGCAATTTATAAGTGGATATTTCCTTTCTTCTCAACCTTACTGAAAACATTTATCTTTTTCTGCCTTTCATTGCCTCCCTCTTATCATTAGATTAACTTGAATGTGACATTTTGTGGCACCTCTATAAACATGTAGATAGGCACCAATATCTAATATCTCTCAGCTCTCCAACAACCAGCAAATAATTTCACCTGGATTTCATATAGGGAGTTCACTGTCAATTTAGTAATGGCAACAGAAACAATTTAATAAAACACCAGTAAGCACCTTGTATATATGGTTAGCAGCCAATACTACAAGAAAAAACTATGATCCTCAGTTTACAAATAGAATCCTGGCTCAAGGATGTAAATGAGAGGTCTCAGGCCACAAATACACTGCACAGCAGAGCTGGGATTCGAATTCAACTCTATCTTGAATTCATATCAATGCCTAGCCCAAAGCCAGATTAAAAATAGTTCTCTCTTGAACCTACTTATTTTTTCCTGTTTCCTATTTTGGAGAATGGAATTATAATTCACCTAGTCACCCAAGAAAGGAATTTGGAAATTGTTCTTGGAACAGCCTTCTTATCTTTCTTCTTTAATCACTAGGTTTGTTATATTTATACTCTTTATATTTTTAAAATTTGTTCTTTCATCCTCAAACATACAATTTCTACCATAGGAAATTAAGGATCTCATTATCATAAACATAGATGGCAAAAATAAATAATTTCTCAGAGTCCAGTGAGTATATCCCATGGTTTATCCATGCTAATGCTTCCAGAATAATCTTTCAAAAACCCAGATTTCTACTTGACTTTACCACTGTTTCCAGTATGGGCATGGTTTTTCATGCCCATCCAAATTGCCTGAGCTTCTGACATTCTCCTTTATAGTTTGCTTCAACTTCGTACCATATTCCATTTCCTACATGTACCTTTGATAATACTACTTTTTGTGCCTGATATGAACACTGTCTTCGTTCCCCTGGCAAATACCAGCATTGACTGAAGACTTGCTCGAGTGTTATACCCTGTGCGGACACTTTGTTAATCTCTCATCAGAGTTCTGCCTCTCCACTCTCCCCACTGCACTGTGGAAGCCTCTATCACAGGACCAAGGCTGTGGCTGCTGTTTGTTAATGTCCCTCCTCCTGGCATGTTGCATCTTCCTTGAAGTCAGACAGAACTTTGTCTGTCTTTGATATCTAACAGCCAGTATAATACTAACAATTAGTATAAGCACTCAGTAAGTGTTTACTGAAAGAATAAATAGCTTAGTGAATGAAGAGCTTATCATTTTGTGCTGGGATAAGGTAGGTGAGGGGCCAAGGCTTCATGAAAGGTTTGTAATACAACAAGGATAGGACAAGGTTTCTGATACAGACTGCCTGTTGAGGCAATTGAGCAATGTCAAGTTTAATTGATGAGTTAAGTCTTATCTTCCTTTTTAAATTACTATTATTCTGTGAAAATGAGACACTCTATTTCCTGAATAAATCAAATTACTTTTATTCTCTCTTTGTGGCTGTGAAAATTGTAAATGGCCAGAAAGGAAGGAGACATTCCTACAAATTCGTTTGGAGATAGATGATCTCACTCTCATAGAAGACCTGGAGGATATAACCCTGAAAGTTTACCTCACAAAACTGCCTTAGAAAAGCCATCTTGGAAGTTTGAGGTAAATAACTTACCTGGTCCTTTAAAGAATACTCATTTTACTACTTCAATATAAAAGAAAGGAAAATAAAAAGAAATACCAGTGGGCTCTGTTAAATGGCAAAGAAAACTTCTGGTTGAGTTATGACTGCTTTCAGCTGAAGTAAAAGAAACCGATTGCTGGGCTTAATCAAACAAAGGCTTATTTTTCTCACATAATGGGAACCTTAACGGGAGACAGGCTAGGGCTAGTCAGCAGTTCCACCAGGTTATCAGCGGCTCCATTCCTTCTTTCTTCTTTTTTGCATCATCCTAAGCATCTGTGTTTTTGTTTCTTTATTTGTTCCCATGGTCATAAGGTGGCTGCTCTGCCTTCAGGCAACTGTCTGCCAACACAGACAAGAAGAAGGGGTAAGAGAAAAGGAAACAAACCATGTGGCAGTTACATCTGTCTCTTTTAACAGTATTTTTTAGCTTTACTAGTAGTCTTTATCTCTTGCTAGCCACCGTGACTACAAAGACACTTGCAAGAAACAACTTTATGGACACATGTCTTCCTATAAAAATCATTGGTCTTTTAGCAAGGAACAAGGGATAATGGAGCTTGACCATCACAAATCTATGTTCCAGATGGGCAACTAATAAGAAAGACAAAAGCATGACTTTGCTATAATCTGCTGACATAGTTTTCTGTTTGAGATGATCCAAGTTAGGGATGCTAAAGGAAGCATACAATGACCTTTAGTTGGATTGCTCTAGGGCTCACCCTTTAGGTGTGAAAGGTGCATAGATCGTCCCTAACATAAATTTATCTACTGCACTTTATCTCCACTGGAGTCTTGTTCAGGCTGTTCTAGATTTTAGCATGGAATAAAGTCTATAATCCCCTAACTAGTCTTTACATTCTGCCTAGTGTTTTTCCCCATTCCAACATCTTCTCTAATGTACTATAAAAGTAAATTTTCTAAAATACACACTGGCTATGTCCCTGCCTTCCTTAAATCTCTCCTATAAATCAGTCTCATTAGCATGGCTTCCAATACTTTTCACTATCCTTTAATATTTGTTTCTGGCTTTCCTCACCAGCCTCATTTGCTAAGATTGTTCACCTCACACTTGAGCTCTGTGCATACTTCAGACTCACTGATCTTCCTTAAGTCTAGCTCTGGTGTCTGGGCCTTTGGGAGGACAATTCCATTGTTCCAGCCTTTCTTCATCCCCTTCACCTTCCTCACCTACAGCGATGCTACTTTCTGCAGGAAAATTTCTCAGCTTCCTGGGTTATGTGGTCTGTGATCTTCTTTGGGTCTCTAAAACACTTTCCTTTTCACTGCACTTACACCACCAAATCATAATTCCCCGCTCCTGTGTCTGCATCTCCCTGTCTAATAGAGTATACATTTTGTGAAGTCAGGGAATCATCTGTTCTTTTTCACAACTGCAATCTCATTTGCATAGCACTGTGACTGACACATAATTATTATTCAGTAAACATATGTTTCATGAACAGGTAAATCCAGTGTTCTCATTCTCCTTTCTATTTCCCTTTGGGAAAAAGTTGGGGAGAGTAGTAGTAGGTGGCGCTGGGGCACTGGGAAGAGGTGGCTCCATTTCCTCATTCATATAATAGTTCCACCAATTTCTTTATTTTAGTGGTCAAAGTAAAGACTTATTGATGTTTTTCCACACAGCCTACATCCTCATGGCTTCTTTTCTGTGATTTTGTTTCTTTATTGTTGTTGTTCATCAAGGCCGCCTTTGATATTTACTTAAATCAATTTGACCTATAAACCAAGTTTGGTGGAAAAATAGAGGGAATATAGGATGTGATTTTCCCTCAATTTCACATATCCCTCACATGGAGAGAGTGCTTCTCACTAATGACCTGCCTCTGGCTGAGCGATCCATCACTGCTCAGGGATGATCTCTGGGAAAAACTGATGTTTTTTTGTGGTTGTATGCGATAGTTTCATATACAAGAAGATGAGGTCTTAGTTAATTATGAATTACTATGTTACTGGAAGAATTGTATATGTAAAATACTTCTGAAGAACTCATTAAAAATGGAATTATCATTTTTACTTATGAGCAATAAACTGCATCTTCTTCTAGGCACATAGGCAAAGTCTTACACAATTTGAAAAACTCTCTCTTTCATTTAAGACATTTACAATCTAGCTGAAGTTATTTATTATTTTTAAAAAGAATATACTGTAATTTTTCTAGAGCTTATGAAAGAAGAAAAGCAAAAAGATCTGACTTAAAGAAATAAGATTTGCATTAGGATCTTAGAATGTGTGAAGTAAAGTAAGGCTATCTTAGGATTTGGCTCTATTTTTTCTAGACTTGAAACCAGGATGGAACCCAAATTATCTTTTTTCCCAAATAGACAAAGGCTGCCGGAGTGAAACAATTACAGAAAAAAAAAAATCAGAGCCATAAAGATGCCCTCGTTTGAGCTACTGGGTTTCTCAATACCTGAAGCCAGCAAGATTCCTTCTTAATTCAGTTCCTTGAGCTTAAATCAGTGCCCAAATTCACCCACTGCCACGTTTTTCCCCACTTATTCCAGTTTGAGTTAGTTTTATATTAGTCATAATTACAGCATGGATTAAATTATTGCAAAAAAGAATTTTTCATGTATTTCTGAAAGGATTGTGTATTTGGTAGATCCTTTAAAATATCAATTTAGTAATAACTACCAAAAATATTTACTGTGTTCTTATACTTATTTTTCATATTTAGGAATCTATCCTAAGGTAATCATCATTAATATGAAAATGATAAATAATACAATGGTTAGCACAAATTACTTATCAAATGAATCAATCAACTAAATGAAATTAACAAAAATTGTTATATTGTAACTTACAAAAAGCTAAATCTATACATAATTTGCTAAATGGTTAAGCAAATTTTCACATTTATATACTCAATGGTATTTTATGGTCACTAAGATATAAAAGATTTGTAATACCATGGAAAACTAAGTATGACATAATATTATGGGAAATAAGCTTAGAAGCTTATATATAAAACACAAGCATACCTATTTTATTAAAGCTACATTCCAGAGGTTTACTCCAGTATGATAGTGGGAGAGGATTTTTTTTCTCTCTCCCACTTTTCTATAACTACCAAAATGTATTAACATGCTAATATGTTACTGTTTTAATATTATGAAAAAACAGGCAACTAAAAATACCTGAGTTCAACTACTTACTCATGGTCTTCTCAATTGTATTATTCTATAATTCTAAGACCCACTAAAATATCATGGTTTTCATAAATCTCATGGATTTTTTAGGTAATGAAAATTTAATATCAAAATTCAAGGACAAAGCTGATAAAACTGAGTTATAATCACAAGATACTTGCACTTTACTGTTGTTTTTAATTTTTTTTCTGGGTCTTTCCTATACTTGTGAAATAAAAAAAATGCCACAGGGACCAGGAAGAGTGTTATTTGTTGTTGTTGTCGTTTTTTGGTATTTTTTTTGGATGTGATCCTTTTACCTGACTTCAACTGTCAAGAATGATGCCCATAATCTTCATGTTCTCTGGTCTTACTATGCTCGTAGCACTGACAAGGGATGTTTCCCTAGTCAGCTTTCTTTCCCCTTCATTGTAACAGCTACTTCTTGTCTACACTTAGTTATCAAACCCCTTTCTCTTATTGGTGCTGGAGAGCAAACCCAAGGGCTTCGCACATGCTGGGCAAGCACTCTACCACTGAGCTGCAACCCCAGCCCCTTTCCCAGCTTTATCACACTTATTCAGTGCCTACCAGATGGCTCCATTACTCTCCTGACCTCAGGCCAAACACTTGTTCCATGCTACTTCCATACTGAGCTTCTTCCAGTACCTCCAAGCCCCTGCCCATCTCGCTTTTAGAGTACTGTTTCTCTGTCCATATTTATCTGCCTAAATTCCTTCTTATGATTCAATTCTCAAGGAAGACATTGCTGCCTTTAAAAAGGCTTCGTTGGTCCTTAATAAAATGAGTTCAATTGCCCTTACTATAGTTTCTCCCAGGACCTTGGTCTCCCTGTCCATAGTACTGATCACACTGTAACTGTCCCTGCTGTCCCTGTAGGGACATGCACTGTCCCTCTAGGAATGTCAGCCATGTGATCTCAGACATTATGCCTATCTGTTCTATCTTGCATGTAGTCACAGCACACATTAATTGTAACATTAAGTAAAACTAGAAGACATGGGTGGATATCACACTTGTTTAGTATCACAGCATTCATTGGCAAACTGATCAACTTTTTTGGGCTCCCAGATCTGCTCTATTTACCATGACAGTCAAACTTCCTTTCTTGATTCCTTACTCAAATGGGCTTTCTTTTTTCAACTATGCACACAGGATGATACAGTATTATGCACTTTTATTTTTACCGAAAGCTTCTGGAATAGGTTTTTATTTGTTTCTGTAAGTGGAAAACGAGAGGGAGGGAAAATGAAGGATGAACGTAAAACAGAAAAACACAATAAAACAATATGCTTAGAGAGATCATATTTTTTTTGCAGTACTGGGGATTGAACCCAGGGGCATTCTACCTCCGAGCTACACCCCCAGCCCTATATGTTATTCTTTATTTTGAAACAGGGTCTCACTAAGTTGCGGAAGGCCTCACTAAGTAGCTGAGGCTAGCCACGAACCTGCGATCCTCCTATCTCAGCCTCCTAAGTACTGGGATTACAAGCATGTGCCACCACGCCCGGCTGAGAGATCATATCTTTAAGTGTTCAGTGGTTGATTTCTGCCTCTATAGTAGCAAAAGGCTATGGAAAAAGTATTTTTTAAAATAAACTATAATAAGCAAACATACTTATTAATGATTTGAAATCCCTGGATCAGAAGTTCCAGAAGGATTTTAAAATACATTTTGTTTTAAAACCATTTTTATTATGATGTCATTAAATTCTGGCCATTTATGAAAAACTCCACAATATTCAGAAACTGAAAAATAAACAAACACAATTTTTGGATAACCAAAAATTAGGACTCATTCATGCTCACCCATTTGGTGCCCTTGAGATATCAGGATGACAAGAGCTTTTAGATTGAGAAGTCAACTGTCTTGAAAATTAACCAGGGATTCATAAAAACAGCAGAAAACAGGTGATATTAAAAATCTCTATAATGAGCCAGGATTTTATTATAACAGATGCTAACTCCCCATGAAATTATAGTCTAAAAATAGGAAAGACAAAATAACCTTGAAAAAGTTGAAGAAAAACTAGCAGTCTTCAGACTGTGTATTCTTTTGTTTTAAATCACTTATATTTTAATATAGTGAGAGTTTATTTATATGAAATTCATTATCTCATTGCATGCATTATTTTAAAACTTTCTATGGATACATTGGCTAGATATATAATATAGTATTTATATTTTTGTGCAAGGAAAAATATACTTCCTATAAGATGTGGTGAAACTCTTCTGTTGAACATTTATTTTTTCAAACAACTTTAAGAAAATAATGATACATTTTACTTTAGGGATTTCTGGTAAGCAGTTATGAAGTTGAGCTGAAACAATCAACTGCTTTGCAATTGGGTCATGACCCTATATGCTATTGCTTCACTGGAGGAAGCAAAACAAGTTTGAGATCAATATTTACACATAGAGAAAATTTTCTAAATACTTGGGGTTTGTTTTGCAAGAGTTAATATGACCACATAATACATTTGTCATGTTCTACAGTCCTAAAAGGAAAACCTATGAATCCCTAGGTAATTTTAAAGAAACAGATCACATTAAAAACAATCTTTTTCTTAACTGACTGATTTTTATTCTACAGATTTCATAGTATATTCATTGTCAATAAATGAGTACTTCAAGCTTTATTCATCAAGGAGATTCACCAAGATAGTGAGTCAAGCTCCGGAGGAATCTGTCTGAAGACAGTGTCTATAGAAAAATGGGCCACCTTAAAAAAAACTGGCCAGGAAACCATGTATTTTGAAATATTCCAGTTTTAGTCAGATATAAACAACAATTTAACTGAAAAAGTTTTTTTTTAAATTTACTTTTAGAAGAATTCAGAGCATCTAAAACCAGGCTATATTGTCAGACACCTTGATGATCCAGGGAACAAATGTTCATAAACCATTATTATGCATTAGGTACTATGCTGGAAAGAGAATCAGAAGATATAGCCCACTTCCCTCAGTGAATTTATACTTTGGGTAAAAAAGAAGAAACATATGGAAAATATGTGTTTAATAATAATATAAGCAATTATAACAATTTTATCTTTTTCTGTTACAAAACTAACTCAATTTAGTATGAACAAAAATCTAATTGTTTAGATCACATGACTGGAAGGTTGCAGGGCTACCATAATGGCTTAATGGTACAACCAAAGACATCTTCTCTTTCCTTCTCAGTGTTCCACTTTTCATGGTGTCAGTTTCATCCTAAGGTAGTCTTCCCTTATGGTGGCAAGAGGACTGAAGTAGTGCCAGATGTATTATTTGCTAGCATATCATTCAAAAGCAGAAAGTACACTGGCTTTCCCAGAAAATGGAGGAACCTTCTTCTTCAGAAGACATTGGCATGAATTAGATCAAGCTCATTTCTGAGCCAGTCACTTTGCCCAGATATATTATACTTTTGACTTATTTGTGGATTTCCTCAATTCATTACTCTGGCAAGAGGGTTGAGATTAACCTGGGGCTCGGTAGTTTGAAATGTTTAGGGTATCTGGAATAAAAGGATTCTGTGATTATATTCATAGAAATTTTCTGGGAAAAGAACACAATCCCAGTGTAGAAAGGGCTTGGAATGTTTAGGCTGTGGGTACTGCATGGAATGCCCAGTGCTCCACATGGGGCTGAACTTCTAATGTGCCCCATCATATAGTAGGAAGTCACCCAGGACTAGTACCAGTTAGACAACTTAGACATCAGGACATTCTAGCCTGCAGAGATGATTGGATGAAACATTGGATTGGAAAAAAGTAGTAGAAGGAGGAGGAAGAGGAGGAGGAGGAGGAGGAGGAGGAGGAGGAGGAGGAGGAGGGAAATTTGGAAGTGGTTTGGAAGTGGGGGAGGAGGGACAATTTTGTGTGTTTTGGAAGGGTAAGGAAGGCAATATGACTAAGTTTCTAACGCTGCCTAAAATTAAATCTGGGTGTAATCAAGTTAAATTTCTTAAAGTTGAGTTTGTGGACTGAGATCTTTACCTGCTACAACACTGATGTGAGAAAAAGATTACAGATGAAAATTACAGTGTGTTTAACAGGTAATAAATCAATGAACTTAGCTGGAATTGAGCACTTATGTTGACAAATAGGGAATTATGCTAGAAGGGCTCTAACTAGGCTAGAGACTAATCACTTCTTGAGAAACCGAAAAAATCAGGGTTGCAGTATGCTCACTAAGAGAGTAGTAACAATGTATATGAGGAGTAAGTGAGTACTGAAGGATGAGAAAGTTATTTTCAAACAAAGCCTCCAACTTGTCAAATTTACAGATTTGATATTTGCAGTGAGAAAAAGTTTCTCATTAATTCTTCATGACACACTTATATGATAGTACTGTTATCCTGTAGTTGAGCAAATTGCAGCTCAGAGAAACTTTATCCAGTATCACACAGCTAGTGTCATGAATAACTGGAAGTTGAAACCCTAATTTTACATTTCAAGTAAAATATTCTTTCTACCATAACTAAAGGCATATATGAAAAAAGAACAATCTAATGTAACTATTGTCTGAAATTTAGAAAGGTGTAGATTACTCTTATGCAGCTATACTGTCTTCTTTAGGTGAGTTCTTGGTATACCCTAACACACAAGCAGATAGATTTCTCTGTGGGCAAGCCATGCAGAAGTTATAGATATTTAGTGCAGGAATCCTAAACCCCTGCCACATAGAGTTGGATCCACCCATGTCCAGCATCAATAGATCTGGAAATATTAAAATTACATAACTCCTACCTACCCAGGAAGCAAATAATAAAAGCAAAACTTTATATTAAAGGGTTTCAAGTTATTATAATGTGATACACATTGGAAGATAAACCCTGGTGAATAATTAAATACAGATAAATATCAAGAAAGGCATGACTCTAGTTTTCCACATTTTAAGTAGGTTGTTCACCTTAATTCTTATCAACTATCTTTTATAAAATTATTCCTTGATAATCCAGATAACTTATATAATGAACCTAGCATAAGATCTATCACATAGAGGGTATTCAACACTTATTGTCTATTATGGGAAACAATGTTAGTACCAGTAATAGGATATTTGTTTTCAGTTACTCAGACAAGTGGCCATCAAAAGAAATATTATTTAGTAGGCATGGGAAGTCATATAAAAATCCAAGGAAAAACAGTAAGAGATGAGAACCAGTGTGATAAAGTAGATTGAAGGTTAGGCTGGGTAATATTAGATTTAGGTTTTGATTCTTGCATGAGCTTTCACTGGAGCGTGATTCATGGGCAACTCAGAATTCTTTAAAGGTCAAGGCTAGAGTGAATGATTTGTTCTACTATAGCAGAACATCAACTATGAAACGCTGGTGGAGATTCGAGTAGAAATAGGGAGACAAGAAGCTTTTGGAAATGTACAATCACCATCAACCTTACAACAAGTACAACATTCAGAGAAGTGCAACATGTTTCTATTGTACATGTTCTGCTCTAACTGCAACTGGGATAGTGGGTCTATTCCTGGCGTTGTGTTTTAAGGAGAACATCTACAAAACTGAAACACATAGAGTGTTTCCATACCAGAAAAGAATTTATTTTATTTGGGTTGTTTAGAGGATAGAAATAGGACTAATGCAGAACACAGAGGGATAGATTCTGGAAAAAATTTAAATCCAGCATAAGAAACATCTGAACAGTTAGGCTGCCCAATAATAAAATGGTACATTTCTCTAAGTATTAGGCTATCACATACTGATAGTGTGGTGAATAAATATCTGTCATGGCTGTAGTGGAGGATATTTAACCTTTGGGAGAGAGGTTGGACTAGATGATCTCTAAGTTATTTTCTAACTCATTCAATGAACATTTAGCACATACTATATGTCAGGTCTTATATTGTATGAAATATAAAATTAATGAAGTACTGTACTTGTCTAATCTAGTGAGGAAATTTTATATATGGAAACTATTATTTAGAGCTATTTAGTACCATGGGAACAAGAATAGGGAACGATTAATTCTGTCTGACAGGTCATGGCTCATAAAGTCTATGATATTTTGAGTATGGTCTTTAGGGATGAGAGGGGATTTTTAGAGTTGGCAGGGAGAAAGGAATTACATGAGAAAGGAGACAGTGTGTGAAGTACGAATTGTGAAAATTTATGCATCTTTAAGAGAACTGCAAAATGATTGTTTTGGCTAGAGTTTTGGAGAAGGGAAGAGCAAGAAGATGATGATGAAGCTAAAAGGTGTCCTGGGGCCATACCATGGTTGAATTTATAAATATGTTGAAGTAATTGGACTTACCTTATAGAGAAAGAATTTTAAGGAAGGGCGTTGACATAATCAGATATGTACAGTAGTAAGATAATGCCACTCTCTGTGTTGAGGATGGGCTTGAAAGGTTAGGAGAGACTAGAAGTAGTCAAGTGTAACAGGCCAAACATGAGAGATGAGGATTGGAGCCAAGTATCAACTTGAACAATCAAGACTACTAAGCGTGAAATAAGTTCTGAACTAATGTAAGTGCATAGGGAAGGAGGAGCCACAGGACACTCTCTTCCATTAGGAATCCCAGGTGTATACAACTATGCAATAATCTAGTCATAAAGGTTTCAACAGCAAAAGAAAAAAAAAGGGTTTTCCAGAGAGGAGGAAGGAACAATGAGTGTAATTTGGGACCTATTAATTTTGAAACACTAAAAGACATTATATAAGGGGAATTCTCATGAAAATTTTGATGATAGAAGATATGAGAGAAGATGAAGCCTAAGATACAAGTTCTTAAGCAATCAACGTAAAGGTGATGGTTGAAGTCATTAGAATTAATGAACCATTAGAATAAGTGAAAGCGTATAATGTGAGAAAAGAAGACTGAAGCTGAAACTGTGAGGATTTCTCAACTTTAAAAAAGCTAAGCAGAAGAGGAAGCAATTTGTTTTCATGTAGTTTGTGGGGAAATTCCCATAATAACTTCAGCATTGCCTATATCTCCTCAGGAAGGATACTTCCCTTACTGCTCCCAAAAAGATTTTGAATAACAGCTCTATAAAAACATACTTAGATTGTTTTAGTGTGACAAAACCTGAATGTTGGATGTAACTGGGGAAATTTTTCTAATTGGCTGACTATCTGTAAGGATTTGGGGAAATCCTAGTTCCAATGTGTTTTCCTTTGCTGTGTGATAAATATTCTCACTGTCTGGCTCTGTTTCTCTCTTTCAGACTAGTTTGAAGACATCACAGAAACCTAGAGATTCATAGCAGCTGAAACTCTACCACCATCTTCCCTACCTTACTTGTAAGATTTCCTGGTAAGAATATCTTAGTATAGACTCCTTTGGATAATATCACCCCTTCCCCTTTCTGAGTATAGGAATGGTGAGAGACAGCTGTAATGATTATAACTGGTTTAAATAAAACTCCATTTCACTGTATTAAACCTTCATCACTCTTCAACTTGTTCAGGAGCTAAGCTCTTCCCGTTAGACACTCACAGAGCAGCCAGACACAGAAGAAGCCAACCTTGAGAGAGTAGAAAATATCATGGAATACAACAACTACCAGAGCCAAAACTGTCTTTGATTTCAGATATGATGTAAGGATGAATAATGACATCAGAATCGTTGATGTGCAGATGAAAAATAGGCACATATTCTTCACTCTTCCTTCCCTTTAGAGAGGGAGTTCTTATTTCCATTACCTGGAATCCAGGCTGGCTTTTATCACTTGTTTGACCAATAAAAAGCACTAGATGTGAGGCCAGGTCATAATAAACTTTGTAGCTTTACCCAGGCCTCTTGAAACACTCATTTCAAAAGCCTACCTGTCATCTTGTGAGAAAGATGATAGAAAAGCCCTCATGGGAAGGAAATGATGACTCCACCAGACCCCTAGCTAAGGACCCAGCGGGTAGCTTGCACCGTGTGACTGAGCCACCTTGGACATGGATCCTTCAGCTCCTGTCCAAGCTCTGTAGGTGATGCTCTGTGGCACAGAGACTTGCAGTCATCTGTGAACACTCCTGAACATAGATATTTATGGACAAAGTAAATTATTTTTTTCTTGATTTAAGTGATCAAATTTTATTGTGGTTTGTTACACAGCAAAATATAACCAAAATTCTTGGTCATAATACTCCTTATTGCATAACAATCTTTCTCAATTATTAAATGCTATCAATTAATTTAAAGTCTTCTAAAGACTACCACATGTGAGATATGAAATTCCTCTACGACTTCTTCCAAAAAACTTTTGGGTTATTTTCTCTGAGTGTATCGATTGATGGGGGATAGATGAGGAAAGTGGTAGAGACCAACTGTTCCTTGGTCCTCTTGTAAGAAAGGCCAGTTAGAAGAATGATGATTGGGAAGAAAAGGCAATTATTAAATGGCTAAAGTAAAGGTAGACATAGCTAACACAAATCTCTAGGTTATGTGAAATTTCATTACTGAATAAGTTTTAAAAATTTATTGCAAGAAATACTAAAAGGGAAATATTTTTTTCCTAAGCACCAGCTCAAGTGTCACAGGTATTCCTAAAGAAATGAAGTAAAAAACAGGATATATTTTTCTATATAACTAAAATAAAAATATTTTCAGGCTATAAATGAGATGACATGAATGAAGCTAATAGTTGGTTGAAAGAATGACTTAATTATCCTTGCAAGTTTTCTCATTATGCCTCTGGTGCTTGATGTCATTGAAGTTATTTATTTACTGTTTTATGTTTGAAATTAAATAACAAATATCATTCCAAAACAAATACTTGAGAAAAATAAAGTAATATTTTAATTTGGAGAACATGAAAGCATACCAAAAATAGTTTAAACCCAAATTTATGAGTTTATCATATAAAAATAATTCTTAATTTAAGGCATACTCATAAGAATAATGTCATGAGGAACCAAAACACACAAAATTTCTCTCATTATCACTTTTACTAATTGATGAGGAAACACTTCTAAAACAATCTAGTGCACAGAGCTAGATTACAGCTGAGAACTAGATAGTCTAAGGTTGGTGAAGATTCACGATACACAGCAAAGCAGGAGTATTTATCATATGTTCTCATCCAAAGCCAGGCATCCTGTGAGCATTTGGTAAATATTAATTAGATTGAAATATTTTCTTCTAACATTGACATGAATGATTTCTCATTTAGTGAAATGCTTGAGAAACTTCACAAAATAGAATCCTCATAGACAATTCCCATAGGATTCAACAGATAAGAATGCATATATTTATGGTATAGGATTGGGGGGAAAGTAATATGTCTAGCATGTCAGGGTAGCACTATTTTGAGCATTAACCAGAATTAAAATAGAAAGCTGGGAATGTGCGTGATATGGAATACACATACATTATTTCAAATTTGTACGTGCAAGAGATATGCTATGTTCTGAGAAATCACAAAAGTGACATTGAAGGTACCATATTCTATAATGCAGCCCCCAAACATTCAAGAGAAATATTTTCAACTCCTAGGATACTTTCTCCAACAGTTTTCTTTGTGTTGGTTTTACTCATATTTTCTTATGCTAATCCTATTCTGTTCAACCTTTTCTTAACCTCAATTTTCTCTCTGCATATATGCATATTCCTAGATTTATAATACAACCGAAATTCATGGTAGTAATATTCCTTATTGCATAAGAATACCTCTGGATTATTAAGTGCTAACAGTTAAAATTAAAACTCCCAAAGACTAGCATAATACATTTAAACTACAATGAGAGCTCTTACTGAAAATGTGAAATTCTATTTCTCCTTCCAAATAACTTGGATTTGTGTTTTTTCTGGGTATACCAGTTGATGCAGGGGGTAGGGGGAATAATGAGAAAACTGTTAGGGACCAACTGTTCTTTGATCTTCCTGTAAGAAATATCAGTTAAGTTCTTAAGTAGGTAGGATGTACTTAAGTTTTTAACTATGTATGAAAGTCAGTATGTCTCATCAAGCCTGCCAAATTCACAATATAATAAGATACAGAAGTTATTAAATTTCTCTGAGGCTTTGGTCTCTTGATTTCCTTTATGTTTACTCTGCCTGGGGGTCTTTGGCTCCTGTCTGATTCTTCTGAAGCCCGACCATATGGTTGTTTGTAATGTGGCTGATGTAATTTATATCCTGTTCAAAAATGACAAAATTCTAAACTTGCTGCCTGTTTATTTAAAACAAATTAAAAACTATTGAAAATTTATCATGCCATTTGCAGCCATCCAAACATTTTCCAGTCATTACAAAGCATAATAAAACAAATTTCTGAGATTGTCTTTGATTTTTATGTTCCTTCTGGAAAGCTAGTTTCACAAATATTCTTGGTTACTATGACACACTATTAAAGGACAATTCACATCAGAGACCAGGAACACTGAACTCTGAACTGAGGGCTACAATTAAAAGGGATCACTTATCAAAAGAACAGAATGCATGCTTCAGTGAGAAAGAATAAGAAAAAAACAAAACAAAACAAAAAAATTTTAATCAGAGAAAGAGCAGAGTGAGAGAGAATTAAAGAGAGGGTCCTAACATCAAAAGAGCAGATATGTAGAAATGAGAAACTTTGTCAGGAAAGATATCTATTTTATTAATTTTGGAGAAATGAATTGAAGAAAGGAAGTAACCTTTTCCAAGTGCCTTCTATGCCTTCAAGCACTTTGGGCACTCAGATGCTTTAAGTCTATAATTCCAGTTTTCCTTATACTCTTAAAAACCTTGCATGATAGAATGCAACATATATCTATGTCTATATCTATATCTATATCATCTATATCTATATCTATATCTACATCTATCTATATCTATGATATCCTACTATTATTAATTTCTAAGATATATATATTCCATTATTTGTTTTAGATTTCACTGTACAATAAACATTTTGAAAATGTGTCCTATTCAAACAATATATGCTAAAAGGAAAAATGTATTATGAAGAAAAAGATGCTTTCCAAATATGTTGTTTCTGCTTATCTTTGCTATGGAATGAGCCCAGAACAGAGTTCAAGCTCTCTCTTTCTTTCTCTTCTTCCCTCCCTCCCTCCCTCCCTGCCTCCCTCCCTCCCTCCCTCTCTGTACTGGGGATTGACCCAGAGGCATTCTACCATTGAGCTATCCCAGCCCTTTTTGTTTACATTTTGAAACAGGGTTTTGCTATGTTACTGTGTACTGGCCTCAAACCCAAGATCTTCCTGTCTCAGCCTCCCAAGTACTGGGATGACAGTGTGCTCTGCCATGTCCAACTGAGTTTAATCTTTTGATAAAAATAAAATCAATATTTTATAATGATGGAAATTAGTTGAATGAAGAAGGAATTTATATTCATCAGAAACTTCTGATACTGGTCCTTTTGTTTTCAGTGTGAGTTTGTTTCTTTCCTTCTGTGCTATAATTTACTGCAAAGATGAATGTGTGTGTGTGTATGTGTGTGTGTGTGTGTGTGTGTGTGTGTGTGCGTGTGCATGCACATGTGTGTTTGTATATGTCTTACAGAAAAACAAATCATGCTTTTAGAAAAAATACAATCATTTATAGCTACAATTACTATTGACAAAAGTTGTACACAAAAAATAAACTGAGCTTTAGTGTAGTTAAAAACGATAGAATTAGTTATGAATCTTGACTAATATGGAGTTGATTTAGTCTCTTTCTTGCCAGTGGTGAAGGCAGCATTGTTCAATAGAAAAATAATATAATCACAAATTCAAATCACATATAAAATTTTAAACTTTCTAATAGCCCCATTTAAAAAAATAAAAAAGAAATAGGTAAAATTAATTTAATAATATATTCTATTTTACCCCAAGTATCCAACCTATGATTATTTCAACATATACTCAGTGTAAAATGTTAATATAATATTTATATACTTTTTATACTTTTATTAGTGCATTGTAACTATATATCATAGTGAGGGTCACAGTGATACAAACACACTTGCACACAGCACTTGGTGTATTTCCTTCCATCCCACCTGGCTCCCCCGCCCCCTCCCATATATGTTGTGAGATTGGTAATGATATCTTTATATATGGACATAGCATTGTTTGAACTGTTTCCTTCCTCAGTCTTCCTTTTGCCCCTGCCTCCTCGAATCCCCTTCTGCTCTTTTACTGTTCTCTCCCCTCATTTATCTAAACATATGACCCTTGATTTTCTGAGACTGGCCGATCTCACTTAGCATAATATTCTCTAGATCCATCCATTTTCTTGCAGATGACATAATTGTGTAAGATGATCAATACCTAGAAATAAGACCATGAACTTTTCAATGACTAGAAGAAAGCATAGACACTGGTAGAGACTTCCTCAATAACCCCCCCCCAAAGCTCAGGAAATAAATCCTAGAATCAATAAATTGAATGGCATAAAATTAAAAACTTCTGTGTAGTAACAGAAACAATAAAGAGTCTGAAGAGAGAGCCTACAGAATGGGAGAAAATCTTTGCCTGTAATGCCTCTGATAAAGGACTAATATCTAGAATATATAAAAAACTAAAAAAAATTAACCCAGCCGGGCGTGGTAGCGCACGCTTGTAATCCCAGTACTTGGGAGGCGGAGACCGGAGGATCGGGGTTCGCGGCCAGCCTCAGCTACTTAGTGAGGCCCTCTGCAACTTTGTGAGACCTGGTTTCAAAATAAAGGACAAAAATAGGGCCAGGGGTGTAGCTCAGAGGTAGAATGCCCCTGGGTTCAATCCCCGGTACCG
>PVJS01000655.1:0-120166 GCA_004027185.1 Glis glis | reverse complement strand
GGTGTGGCGCGGAGGTAGAACGCCCCTGGGTTCAATCCCCGGTACTGCAAAAAAAAAAAAAAAAAAGAAAAGAAAAGAAAACAGAGGGTTTTGAACACAAAATGACTGTAAATATGTGATAATTTTTGAAATGGTCATAATAAGGATTATAGAATATTTAGTCTTATATGTAAGCACTGTACACATTTAAAATACAGGTAAAGGTGTAAGGGAGAAGGTACATGTTGAAGGAACTGAGCTAGGGAAGTTAATCTGAATAAACTCACGATATCATAATACCTTTGTCAAGACTTGCCCATGGTGGTAGGTTTCTAATTTTGCTCCAAAGTGACCGGGCTATTGAAATGTGTTTGAACTATTCTCTTCAGATTAACCCCAATTTTCCAGAGTCATGACTCTAGAAAACACTTGGTAATGGCTTCTAAATTTTTCAAATAGATAAATGTAATTACTTGGTTGAGAGGGAAAGAAAGAAAACAAGCAGAAGTTAGGAGTCTGTTCAATGTGCATCGTCAAGCCTGGAGCCCCGAAGATGCTTTAAGAAAGGTTAGAGAAATGTACTGGGTGCCATCTTATTTTTTCTTTTTCTTGATTGAAGACAATTCCATTTTGGTATGTGCTTGGTTACTAGCTAAACTATCAATTACTAGCTAAACAGTGATTACCAGCTAAACAATCTCACGAAATAGTAAATTTCAAACTGTGTTTATTACAAGATGATATAAAGTAAGGATCTAAAGAAATACTGGTATAGTGTCTAGAGTTAAATAAATAGTGCATTAGCAAAAACACCAAGGGCTAGAACAGAGAGAAATACAGCATAATAACATGTGAGGAGCCAAATGCTAATTTGGAATTAGGTCAGCACGTATCAATCAACCAGGTAAACAATAATAAATAAATCACAACGCCTGTTCACTAGGAAAAGAGAAGAATAAAGCAGTTACCGTGCAGATTATATGGAACTAGAACATAATTCAGTATCAACCTGAACCCTTGAGAAAGAAAGAGGTTGCTGTTAATAATAATGCAAGGACAACAGCTGCTAGAGGGACTGCCCTTCCACTGCCCTGAGATACCTAAGTCTTTCCCCTGAGCCTGTATGAAAGAGGACCCATTTATTCAATCACTATTGCAAAATGCTATGCACAAAATCCATAAAGACTGAACCGTTCCGTGGGGTAAGAATTGCACGGGGTTAAGAATGGACCCCCAGGCCGGGGGTGGTGGCGCACGCTTGTAATCCCAGTACTTTGGGAGGCAGAGACCAGAGGATCCGGGTTTGCAGCCAGCCTCAGCTCTCTCTCTCTCTTTCTCTCTCTCTCTCTCTCCCTCCCTCTCTCTCTCTCTCTCTACTTAGCGAGGCCCTCTGCAACTTCATGAGACCCGGTTTCAAAATAAACTATAAAAAATAGGGCTGGGGGTGTAGCACGGAGGTAGAAGAACGCCCCTGGGTTCAATCCCCGGTACCGCAAAAAAAAAAAAAAAAGAATGGACACCCAAATCTCAGCAGCTGAAGCAAGAGGAGGGTCATGGTCTCTCCTGTCCCCTGCTCACCCGGAGCAAGCAAGTGGCCTTTGCAGCACAGGCTTGACCACTGCGATCCCTGTACCAGAGGAAAATGAGGCTGAAGGCCTTGCCCCAACAAGGGGCGCCTGGCCTTGTGAGTGACATGTGCCGTGTCCTCTCCCATGTCCTTCACCAAGAGGGCCACCCAATCACACGGAGACTGAAATGGCGTCCTGCCCCATTCGAATTAGAAGGGGTGGAGAGGAAATAGTTGCAGGTGTAATTCATGACGGCCATAAAAATATCATCGTCACTCAACATTTTCTTGAACCATCCTCTTCTATATACTTTCCTTGATCTTTTTTCTTTTGTTTTTTGAGGAGGAGCATTCTGCCATCTTCCTTTCTGTTCTTCAGTATGACTTCCTCTCCCATTGCTATCTTGTAGTGTTTTTATAACATTTTAAAACCTGGATAAACTGCTCATACTACAAGACATGCCGCCACACCAGCCCCATCTCCCACGCACACCTTCTGCACTGCCACCTCTGCGTGGCACTAGCCAGCGATGACGTGTCCCTGCACAGCCTCTGTGAGTGCAACAGACTAGAAAAGAGCCCCCGTTGTCCAGGTACAACAAGGGAAACTTCCCTTTCCCAGACAGGCAAAGTGGTGACTTCCACACAGATCTTCCTTCCAGAGGTGGAAATCTGAGTAGATTGCATTTAATATCCTGATTTGGCATTAATGTCCCTGGGAACATTCCATATGCAGGAGAATCCCTACATCATCAACAGAATATGTGTATACGATTCATAAACTCCAAGAAACAAGCTTTAAATTCTGAGAAATGGCTGTGGAGGCCATTGTTTAGAAGGTAATTTCCTCCTTTAGATATTTTCTTTATTTTCCTGATACTCTGCAGTGTATCTATATTGCATTTATAAACAGAAGTAAATTGTCATTTTAGGAAAAAAGAAATGAAGTGCTTCAGGAACTGGCTAGCAGCAGCTCTTCTTGTTTTTTCTGAGAAGGCTGACTTAGGGCCCAGGCTAACTTCTGCTCACAGGTGTCCAATGGCCTTAGGCTGTTTTCTAAACACCAAGCACTGGGTGAGCCTATGGTTATAATAACCTGGTGTTTAGAAGTAGAGTTAGGTGCAGTGGGAAGGCTTTCCCATTTTCAAAGAGAAACTTCATGTCATAAATTGGTTATATATGCATGGTGCTATTTAGTGGGCATAGTTACATATGATTTTCTTCTATAGCAGTACCAAAAATTAGCAAAATCCTAACCTCATCTTACACTCTGTCATGAAAAATACCTTTTAAAGCAGGGCATGCTGGGTATGCCTGTAATCCCACTACTTGGGAGACCAAGACAGTAGGACCGCAGGTTCAAGGCCAGTCTCAGCAACTTAGGGAGACCCTTAGCAACTTAGTAAGATCCTGTTTCAAAATAAAAAGTAAAATAGGGATGGGGTGGAGTTCAGAGGCAGAATTGCCCTGGGTTCCATCCCCAGTACCAAAACAAAACTTTTAAATCTTAATGAAAATCCTATCTCTAATTTGTAGAAAATGGTGTGGAAATATGTTGCTAAAACTTGCTGTGAAACTCAAAATGCATAAATTGACACTTGAATCATTATCCTAACATAACGCACTTTGTTAATATAGGTGCTGAAATACCACGTGTGCCTTGAAACTCTGGGAGCCCCAGGCAGGACACTAATTTGTTAAGTTACATACCTGTTATTACTTAAAAAATAAACTACGCAGGCATGGTGGTGCACGCCTGTAATCCCAGTACTTGGGAAGCTGAGACAGGAAGGTACCAGGGTCGAAGCCAACCTCAGCAACTTAGTAAGACCCTCGGCAACTTAGTAAGACCCTGTTTACAAATAAAAAATAAAAAATAAAACATGCCTGGGGGTGTAGCTCAGAAGTAGAATGCCCCTGGGTTCAATCCCCAGCACCAGAAAAAATTATATATATATATATATATATATATATATATATATATAATCTCAAACTGAGAATGCAGATGTCCTACTGGAAGAGAATATTTGCAATTTCATATTCATTTCCAGGGAGGTAATGAAATTCAGAGACTAGAATCCAAATTTTCAGCTAACACTGTACTCCTCGGATACACAACTTAACATCCCTGAGCCTCAGCCTACCCTACTGGAGCTTCGGTAGTACCCAGCCCACTTTCAAATAATCATCTTCCAATTAAAATGTAAAGATGGGAAACGTACCTAATGAAAAAAAATTTTTTAAATAGCTAAATAAGATTTCATCAAAAAAGGATTACTTCATCTTCAATGTAAAATAATCATTGAAAAACTTATTTTGTTAATTTTAATTTAGCTCAAATGTATGAATCTTGCTTATATTCATTTATTTTAAGTAAGTATGTTTTTTCTAATTATCTCATCTTACTATTTCTGGGAGATGTGCGCGCTCACGCACACGCGTGTGTGTGTTAAATGTATATCACATATGGAAGTATATATCTTACACATTTCATAAACATAGTATCATTTAAGATAATCAGTGCTAATTGAATGCTTGCTCTGTGCCAATAATCAATGCTGGAAACATTTTCTATGTTAACATATTGAAACCTACAGTAATTCATCCATCTTAGTTTACAGGCTGAATCTCAGGGAGCTTAAAATATTTCATTACAGATGATGCATTATTATAAATAGCAATTTAATTATTTTTACATCCTTTAACTTAACTATAATTTTGGAAAATACCTATTAGATTTTTATCTACATACACATCTTAGTGCAACTAAATCTAATTGATGATAATGAAGAACACCTCCTTAATAGTTCACTATTCATCTTGACTGAATTAAAAGAGAAAATTAATCAGCCTGTACTCAAAATTAAGTAACAAATTTGTAATGGGGCCAAAAAGAGAAAATTCATTAAGTCTCAGACTTTGCTTTTACTCTACTAATAAATTACAATCTTATTGGGCAAACTCTAAGACCAGAATTCAACTTATAATTACTCTTTAAAACATAACTTAAAACATATTAAATCTAGTTTTGTATAATAGTAAAAATTATTGTAAGTCATACTATTTTGCCCAAAGTTTCTCAAGTATTAGACATGTACTTGACATCAAATATTTTATCAGAAATCATAGACAATATAAATAGCTTTATCTAACTGTATCTATTAAATTGGTTCAAAAACAATTTTTTTGTGTGTGATACTGGTAATTGAGGCCCAGCGGCATTCTACCCCCGAGCTACACCCCTAGCCTATTTTATTTTTTTATTATGAAACAGGGTCTTGCTAAGTTGTGGAGGGCCTTCCTAAGTTGCTGAGGCTGGCCTTGAACCTGCGATCCTCCTACCTCAGCCTCCCAAGTATTGGGATTACAGGTGTGTACCACCACATCTGGCTTCAAAAACAATTTTAATGGAGAATAAGTCTCCAAGTTTCATTTATTACTCCATTATATTTAATTTATAATTCTTTTACAGTATCTTCTGAAAAGAGTTTTAGAATATTTTAAAATTAAACTAAAATGATAAATTATGTGAAAAAACTAGTTAACAAATAGTGTGGTTCTACTTTTTAATAAAATATGTTTAATAGTTACATACATTTATTTAATATATATTTTAAAGACTGGGTAGATAGGCACCAGGAGGTTAGCAGCTTTGTTTCCTGAATGTTGCTATTGAAAGTGGTTTTATTCCTTTGTTTTTTTATCTTTGTTTTCCAAGTTTTCTACACTGTACTAGAATCAGCTCTATAATTTTGAAAAATCACTGAGAAACACAAAATCCAAAAATGAGTAAATTATTACCATTCATCATTTCAACAATTTGCCAATGTATCCTTTCCATTCATTAAATCTCCCTCCATTTTTACCCATACAGATGCAATCATATATATTATAGTTTCATTTTAAATTATTGTAAAAGTATTCTCTGTGAAAAATAAAATATACCTCCTTTCTAACTGTTGTAAAATAATAATGTGTCATGAGATCATAATATCCAAGTCTACTATGCATACTGTGGCACTCATACTTCTGAAATATGAGATTCAGATCTGCAATGTACCAGAAGTTTCGATTTTACCAAACCCAAAGAATATTATAATCATGTACCAGGGAAGTTTTTCCAAGTAGATGGTCTTCAAGAAGCCTCTGCATCTGAATGTAGAAATCTGAGTGAAAAAGTCATCAATTCTGTCAACAAGATGCATGAGTCCCTTCAATCCCCAGGATGATTTACAGATATGCTCCAAAAAGTCGTTCTCATATCATAACCTGAGTACCCGCTCTGATCAAAATAACTAGGAATAAAATTAATGTTCCCATCCTATATACATTTTTAAAAGCAGAAATGAAAAAAGACCATTACTATTGTCCTTACCATTTTATACAAACTATAAGAGTCAAAACATACATGTAATTTTACACATGTTTAAGTATCATTTCTCTTTGATGGAATGTATTCTTTAATATTCCAACGTTTACTCATAAGCTTGACCTGTAACATTTCATGAATATCAGCGTTAAAGTTGAATATTATAATAAAATTGCAATTCGGTGTTTTTCAATTGATTTTCCACACATGGTCCCATTGGGGGTAGATGATTCTGAACCCCTGGGAGGACATCAAAGGATAATATTTCCATTGCTCTCCACCTTCCAGAATCATTCATGAACTTTCAGGCAAAATCCCCAGGAACATAACATTGCCTAGCTGCAAGATTTTGTCTTCCTTTTGTAAAAAAATGGGTCTTCATCTTCATCCTAACCCACTCCATCTCCAAAACACACACTCGCATCCTTTGTTTGTCCAGATTCTGCTCATCCACCCTCCAAGAAATTCAGCTCAGTCTTCCGGGATACATGGAATCCATCTCTAAAGGGAACCCAAGGATGCTTGGTTGCCACCCTTTTCCACAGCACTGTCTCCACGATGAGTTGAAGCCCTCTGCTTGAATGTCTCCCTTGTGCCTCTGGCCGGGTTTGGGTTGCGGGGTGCTGTGCTGGTATGTGCCAATTGCCACCTTGGGTGGGGACAATTCTTTTTCTCAAAGAGTCTCAGGTTTAGACAGTCTGTCTACTTTATTTTGTGCACGGTGAGAATGCCTCCTATGGAGTAGGTAGAATGCCTAACTGTGGCGCTGGACAGAGCAGAACCAAACTGGGGTGCAAGAGCGAAAGAAAAAATAAATGGCTCAGTGGTGTCTCACCTCTGAGTTCAGTATGCTCGGACCACACTCCATTATGTCTGTGAATGTGAAACAGTCACAAATCATCAAGAGAAGGTCCCCCAATAAACAGACTAAGAGGAAAAGTCCTAGGGAAACAACTGATTTCCATAAAAGTATTTTCTGGATAGGAAAAAATTGGGGTCTTTCATAGAAGCCCCAAACAGATTGAATGGGACCCAGAAATTACATGTTTCCATGTACCTAACTTATCTACAGCCTCTCACATGGAATTAATGAATATACATTAGTCAAATAAACTCATCAGTAGTGTTGGAGGAGACTAAACGGCCTCGCTTGAATCTCACAGCTCTGAGAAACTGGACCCATTTCACAACATGGCTTGGGGCTTCGAGAAAGAAGAGAAAGAGTGAATCCTAGGCGGACCACAGTGGCAAGAAGAACAGGCAATATACACGCTCGGGGGCAAGAGGCATGAGGCTGCAGAAGAAAAAAGACACTTCAAATACCGGAGAACATCCTTGAACAATAACTAGAGAGTAATAGGGTTTGAACATTACGTTCAACTTAGCTTTCATATTATCTGTACATATCATCTGTGTATGATTTAAAACCCTGACAGCCAAAGAGAATTTCAACCTAGAATCTCTAATAATTGTCACATTACTAGGATGTGGTCCCACGTATCGAAATTCTGTATTATTAATGCATATTCTTTGTCCTTTTAGTTGTATGGCTTTAGTAAATCATAAATAATCTCAAGTTCTTTTATCTCTTTTCACTTTTCTAAAATAGGTAGTCAAAATGAGCTCTAAAATGTTTATACTTTCTATATTAATCATAGGTATATGTATGTCATTATGTATCCATCCAATGTATTCACAGTAAACTGAAGCTGGGTGCAGTGGCACACACCTGTAATTCCAGTAGTTGGGAGGCTAAGACAGGAGGCTCACAGGTTCAGGGCCAGCCTCAGCAACTGAGCAAGACCCTCATCAACTTAGAAAGACACTGTTTCAAAACAAAAAATAAAATAGGTCTGGGGGTGTAGCTCAAGAGGTAGAATTCCACTGAGTTCAATCCTCAGTACCAAAAGGAAAAAATAAAACGAAAGAAAGTCAATTGAGTTTAAACACCATTCACATCTTCTGCTATGCAGAAAAATAATTCCATCTTAATTTAGAAACAAACTTGTTAAAGGCTTATAAAATAATTCATATAATTTATTTTCCTCAATATTCTTAGATTGTCTATAGAGTTTAAATGTGTTTATATAATTTCCTGAATTGCTAAATTGTGCAAAACAGTGGAAGTTCTTCTGTAGTAGAAGTATCTGACGTCCCTTCACTGGACGTCCTCTGTTCCCTCTGCAAACTATCCTGCTAAGTGTCTGTAACACCCTGGCCACAAACTGCCACTGGGCTGGTTTGTGGTTGGCTGGGGCACTCCATTACCACCTGTGGAGATGGAGTTTACCAAGAGCACGTTCCCTTTAATCCCAAACAGGCTGTACTTGCTTCAGTTATATAATTTAACTAAATAAACAGATGAATGCAAAAAGACACAGTTGTGACTATGGGAACTGTCCAACTAGTTGGGGGATAAATGACTAGAGGTTTAAGGGGAAATGTTTAAAACCTAGAAAGATTCTACACTCAAACTGGTACACACCTATATTTTGGTTTAAGACTAACCTGAACAATTTTCAATACAGAAGTCAGAGGGTGTGCAATAGAGGTGTGATTCCATGAAGAAAGACGTTGGGCCACCAACACACAGGCTCCACCTCGGGGAAGCCACGTGCCATGATGTTCATGTACACACCTATATGGAAGTATTTCAGTCTGTGCACACCACAGCACTGATCAGAAATCTTTTATTGACTTAATTTTAATTTTTTCTGATGGGAGTGAGTTGTTGTCATGATAAAAGAGGGCAAGCCAGAAGGAAGATACAAGGTGAGCGGCAGCCATGTCAGATGTGGTGGGCATTAGCATGGGATTGGGCAGTGACTGACCTGCCGTGCAGAGACTGCGTGGCCACCCATTGCTAGAAGCTGACCTGAGTGAAGGGAGGGCAGGGGAGGTGGGGAGCAGGTGGCAGGTAGGGCCTATAAACATTCAACTTGTCGATTCAAGCCTTTCCTTATTCACTTATAAATCTATAAACTGTGTCCCGCATCTACACAGGTAGCTCTGTGTTGATAGACACACTAAGCTACTTATTCTTTCTCAAAAGAAATAAAAACAACCCTAATCACCTATTAATTACAACTTTCCTGGTCATCCTTTAGACATACTCTTTTCATTGTTTATTTAAAATTAAATATATTTATGAAAATATTTTTAAATGTTTTCCTTACCCTTTCCTATGCTTCCTGCCTTCTCTTTCATAATCATCCCTAACTCCTCTATACCATTGGGTTAAAATGTCAAGAATGTACATTATGAAATTAATGTGAAATATGCCTTATGACTACACCTTTATATATTTATTAAGTTCCTAGGTTTTTTGTTGTTATTTTGCAGTACTGGGGATTGAACCCAGGGGACGTTCTACCTCCGCGCTACACCCCTGGCCCTGTTTTTTATACTTTATTTTGAAACCGGGTCTCACGAAGTTGCGGAGGGCCTCACTAAGTAGAGAGAGAGAGACAGGGGGAGAGAGAGAGAGAGAGGGAGAGAGACAGAGAGAGAGAGAGAGAGAGAGAGAGAGAGAAAGAGATATGAGGCTGGCCGCGAACCCAGATCCTCCAGTCTCCGCCTCCCAAAGTACTGGGATTACAAGCGTGCGCCACCACGCCCGGCCCTAGGTTTTTTTTATAGCAAGTATTGAAGGATAATTTCCTCTAAAACCCAGTCTTGAAACTTCATGCAAATCTGTTCAGATAGCAAAATATTGAGTAGGAAAAAGCTCCTGTCTATGAATTATAGCATAATTAGATTTTTTAAAATATATATCTAGGATAAAGTGTATTATAATATATATTAGAAAATATTTTACATATAGACAAACTCATTTGAAATATGTCTATGCCTTTTTTGCAACACAGTCCACTTGATACACTTGTGCTAGGATGATTAGCACCAGCATCTGGAAAAGTCCAATTCTTTCACCGAGCACCACAACACTGGTAGTTATAGGGACAAAGGTGTGTAAATAACTGTTTTCTTTTTTTGCTTATTATTATTGCTATAGCACTCTATTACCATAATTCAATAGTACTGTGTTAATATATATTCATGAGCTAACCTTAAACAAATCAAACCACTTGAGTTTCCATAGGACAATTCTTTCTCAAGTTCACTTATTCAACCTCAAAATATTAACAACAGGGAAATATGCTGAGGCCTGGGGATATAGCGCATACCCTTGGCCTTCTGGAGACTGTGGTCTCGTACAGGGAGGTATAAATGTAGACAGGCCTGAGGGTGAGTGATACGAAATTTCCGCCACCTGACTTACAAGGTTATCTTGAAAATCCATCACTTTATGGTCGCATGCTTAACTACACAGACAAGCTATCAGACCTTATATCCTATATATGTTCAAAAATCAAACACTGACCTCACTATAATTACATGATGTTCCATTCAGAAAATAGAGTTAACTAGCAAATTCACATAGATCCCCCGGGATATCTAAGTTATTATGTATCTCAAAGACCTAATCACAAAACAGAAAACTCCAAGTGGTTTCTTACTTATGGTTTATAGTCACTGTAAATAATGGTTTGAAATATTTGCTAGAAGTGGCCATTTATAAGTATTAATTATGATGCCTGAACAAGAGGTGTGACTCCATTCCTCTGTGGTATTCTCTTTTTTTTTTTTGGATATTGTTAGGGTTTGGATCTGAAATGTCCCCCCAAAGGCTCAAGTGTTGAAAGTGTAGTCTCCAATGTGGCGAGACTGAGAGGTGGGGCACGACTGGAGGAGAGTCATGGGGGACATAGCCGTGAGGACTACACTTGTTCTTGGCTCTCTCGCTCACTCTCGCTCTCTCTCTCTCTCTCTCCTTCCCTCCCTCCCTCCCATTTCCTAGCTGCTATGAGCTGAGCAGATTTCCTCTGCCACATCCTGCCACCAAGATATGTTGGCCTTGGAGCTGGCTACCCATGGACTTAACCTCTGAAACTGTGAGCCAAATAAACCTTTCTTCTCCTAAGTTGTTTTTGTCCCGTATTTAGATCGCAACAATACAAAGCTGACTAACACAGACAGACACACAAAACGTACCTCTGTCATTTATAGGAATTCAATCAGCAGCATTAATCCTACAGTCTGAGATGCATCCAGACCAACCTCAATTCTAGCGCTGATCTTTGGAATTATCCTCCTAGCCTCCTAGGTACAGTCACCTCACTTGGTATGTGCAGAAAATTGGTCCCAAAACCCCTGGGGATACTAAAATCTGCTGATGATCAAGTCTCTTGTATAAAATGTTATAGTGGTTGCATTCAACCTATGCACACCTTCCTGTATGCACCTTTAGATTATTCATAATACATAATACAATGTAAATGTGTATATAATTGTTCTGCTGTATTATCTAGGGAATAACAGCAAGAAAAGTATTCTGTCCATGTTCAACACAGATGTAAATATTTTCCTGAATATTTTTGGTTCACGGTTGAATTTGCAGGAAAAGAATGCGCAGATACGGATGGCTGGTGGCACTAAATTTCAATGGCTCTGAGCGTTAGTTATGGAGGTTGTGCCAAAGGCAATGCTTATTGGTAGAAGGACTCTAAGGGACCCAGGAAAAAGATACACATTTCTTCCACATTGATAAGGGATGCAGAATCTCTGTGTATGTGTTTGTGTGTGTGTGTGTGTGTGTGTGTGTGTAGTAGTAGTAGTAGTAGTAGTAGTAGCAGCGGCACCTGGTATTTAACCAAGGGGTGTTCTACCCCTGAGCTGTAACTCCAGTTTTTTCTATTTTCTTATTTTGAAACAGGGCCTCGTTAAGTTGCTGAGGGTCTCACTAAGTTACTGAAGTTGGCATTGAATCTGTGATCTTGTTTCAGCCATCCAAGTACTGGGATTACAGGCATGCACCACCAAGCCAAGCTAAGGACACATAATCTTAACTGCAAGTAAAAAAAAGTACACGGGATGTGGGTCACCACTGTGTCCAGGTCCCCACGAGATGCCCAGCAGCCCATAAGGACCCCATCAGTCTCTCCCCTCTTTCTGGCTCTATTGGGTGTTGTTATATCCATTGTACTTTCCTCTGGTGCCCAATTCCCCCTTTAACTTTCGCATTCCTTGCTCTCCAAATGCAAGCCACTGGGTAGCATAGCCCTAGCACCTTCCTGAACATTCCAGAACATCCTAGGACATGAATCCTCCCTTTCCAAGGTGTTGCAAGTTTTGACAATGCGAAGAACAGGGCTTCCAAACACTATCCCAGCAACTGACAATATTGACTCAAATCTTTGCCTTTGGTAACATCCTTGGGCATAATTTCCTTTACTCATTTGCACATCTTCTCCGATAAGATTCAACCTCTAACCCTCAGGGTCTATACAATTCAGTGCCTGGTGAAAGATTTTGGCATTTCTCCTCTGCCCCCAGCCCCACAGAGCACAGAAAGGTGGGGCATGTCACTGACAAGTAGCTCTCCAACCCCTGATGCAGATGGAGGGGACAACTGAGGCGAGGTAGGTTGGTCAATGTCTTTCTGCAGACAGAGCCACACCAGTCATTGCATGGAACTGATAATTAGATGCCCAAGGGCTGAAAGGCACGAAGGAAACAGGAAACACGAGGTTCCAGTGGTCTCTCTGGAGGTAGCAGTGGCAGGGGCAGCTGTGGCCTCTGGGGTGTGGCAGAAGCCCGGCAGGGCTGCTGGATCTGGGACCACGGCTGGTATGTGTCCTGGCGGGAGCATGATGAAGCTGGCTCTGCAAGTGCAGAAAACCCCCAGACTAGAATAATTTATCATGATAGATTGCTATTGGAAAGAATTGCCAAGGCCAACATTCTATTTTAAAATCAACTATGCAATTTCCAGACCGGCATTAATAGTTGCATTCCAGGACATGCATCTACACGAAATGTTATGGACAGTGCCTGTGGAAAACTCAAGTGTTTATTTTCTATCACTTTTGATAGAATGTTTTTTCACACAGAGATGGCTCCAATGACGTCCATACATACAGCATTCCATATACATAACTGCAAGCAAACAAATACACCTCTCGATTCTGGTTTTTAATACATGAAATCAGCATCATTAACTCCTTTTAAATTTTCCATAAATCGTAAATGGAAATCTTCCATAAATCATAAAGGTATGACTTTTCAGCAATTATGGTTACAATATTCTGATGTTGGAATAAACAAAATATATATGTGAGCTAAAAATGAAAACCCAATAATTACTATGATCCACACACAGTCCATAATTATGAACATGCTGCAAGAAATAGAAAAAAAAAAGGATCAAGGAGCATAAAGATGCTGCAGTGCTCCGTTTGATGTCTGTGGACCAGAATCCTCACATTCTGGAGCTGAGCATGAGAAATATATGGGTGTCAGGATGCCCAAGGCCTCCACGGAGGCAGCAATGGCAGGAACAGACATCTTGGCAGGAAGATAAAGCGCTAATGGAGGAATCCTGGCAGCTCTCTCAAAGAGGAGACACGAGGCAAATACATAGGAGCAACCAAACAGGAAGACGCAGGCTTCATCCCCGTGGGCCTCAGTCATAACAGGCCTGTCCTCAGGAGTTATTTCTAGCCTCAGAGTCTTTCCATGGGTGTCCAGGCCTGGCAACTACCATGATATTTTATTTTGTATAATAATTCCTGTTTGATTTTGAAATAGAAACTGTGAAATGGATTGCAATTAGAACATTTGTTATGTAAACATATAAACAATGTTCTCATTATCTACTTTTCACTTTTCAAATGGCAGCTTACATAACATTTTTAGTGTTTCAATTATTGAGTTATACATGAGAAAAAGCCTACACAGTTTCCCCAATTATACTAAGTCATTTCAGGCAAATGCTTAAACTCTGGCAACATATGAAACTTATTTATATGTCCAATAAGCACCAAGTCAGAGATTTACCTCAAAACCAGGTTTAACACTTGTAATTCCTTCTTAATTCAGGTAAGACTGAAGGATAGACGTCACTTAGTCTGGAGAATTTCATTGTTCAGATGTGCTTAAAAACTGTTAGTTTTTCATAAAAGTGGTATGAACACATACTTCCTTAGTAAAGGGAAATCATGGCGGGTGACTACTTATCTCTTATGTTAAGCTACTCATACAAACTCCTTCTGTAGAATCAAAACAGATGAGCAGAAGGAGATGTGGGGTGGGGTTTAGAAATTCCTACAGATATAAAAAAACATTTTCCTATGAATGAATCATTAAATGCATTTTTATTGAATACTTTCTCAATAAAAAAATCGTATGGTCATTTCTCCTGATGGGAAAACAATTGCATTCCACATTGGACCATATGACACACTGTAGTGCCCAGATGTCTGTCAACCATCAACACCACGTGCTGGAGAAAAGGGACCGTTTCAGGAGTAAGCATTATGTGTCACAACAGCCTCCATTAGGCTTCGAAGGGTAATGGGGTGGGGGGCATAATCAAGACCTTGAAGAGGAAGGCAGAGTTAATGGTAGCAGGAAGAGTTGGAAATGGTATCCCAGATGCAAGAGAGAAGCAGGAATTGAAGGCATGAAGGTGGGTAGATAATCAGAGTCCCTGTGCTGGGGCCTGAGACAGAGACCTTCACACAACCCTCATTATATCCCCACGACACTGTGAAGAGCCTATCATATCCCTGTCCCATAGATCAGAATCCAGTGCCCTCGAATAATCAGAGGAGGCCATCTTCCCCAGGATCTGAGCACCAACCTATCCACCCTCTGAGCCAGGACTCTGCCTGGGGCACTCAAGGAACAGGGGGTCACTTCTACACGACACTACTTACTCGTGTTTGTACAGACCCGAAGGGTCAGCAGATGTACTATCATGCTGACCTGAGAAAAGCTGGCTAAGAGCCTTAGAAAAAAAAGAAAGTTCAAGATAATGATACTGTGAGTAACTTAGAAAAATTAACTCAAACGAAAAGGTACTGCAAAGTTCACCAAAAATTCAAAATAAAGCTGAGGAGCCTCTAAAGTTATTAAAAATATAAGTTAACAGCCAATTTTCCAAGAAGACAATAATAATTTTGTGTTTATAACATCATTTTGATCCATATGACACCACTAAAATATCTTATAACTGAGTAATTAATTCATAAAAACAATTGACTAAAGTTAACTTTGTTTTAAAAACAGATTTTTAAATTTTGTGTCTAACAAGTGACCATGATTTGCATAATTACTATTGTTTTCCATCCCATATTTTGTTATTATACCATGACATTTGAGTTCATGGTATAATAACACAATATTACTGACCGGCTGTGTTTCTCAATATGACAGTGACCAATGTCCCTAGGCCCCAGTGCTTTCCAGAGGAACCATACTTGTTAGAACTGTGGCCATCCTTCCGGGGACATGGCCAGCTGCATTGAAAAGAAAGCATGGCTGAGATGAAGGCCCACCCTATAGGAGCCAGATTCATTCAGCTCCAGTGTACGCTCCATCTACACCATGGCCTTCCTTGTCCTGTGTCTGATACCTAGACCATTATCCTGCAATCTCACTTTCTAAGGTCTTTTCAGTACTCTGGGCGCCTTATCAGCTTCTCTGAATATGAGCCATGGGTTCAAATCCAGTCTCCAGACTTGTGTCTTCTTGTGACTGTCAGGATACTGGCAGTGAACACTTGACAATGACATTTTTGGCCGTGTCCCCCTACCTCTTCCAGCCCCAGCTGGAGTTAGGTGTAAGATGTCGGGCCTCAGTTGCTGGGACTCTAAAGGTTTGGGCTTGCAATTTAATCTCAGGGCCATATCAACTCACCTACTGGAAATGACACTGCCCTTCCTATAGTATGAACAGTTTTTCTGAGTATAATACTGAGGTGGGATAGAAGATATAAATAGATAGAAAGGAGACATAAAGGGAGAACAAAAAACAGTAACTTTAATATGGAAGCCTGTGACAAGGCCTGTTAATCTCCAGTGTTTCTGAGAAATTTACAAGTCTTTAATAATTACCCTGAAGCACTGCTGACTACCCCAAAGGGGAATCTATCGATCAGACAACAGAGACCACACAAAGAATCTGGAAAGGGGGCCAGACACCATACTGGGAACTCACTTAGAAAAGACTTTATGCTGTTAATTACCTGACCTAGGAATAGTTATGCAGGAGAGATACCTGTTGGTCAGAGGACAGAGGTTACACAAAAGAGTAATTTCCTTGGACACTGTGTTAGCTGTGCTTGAATAGTTTAAACAAGAGAGGTACCTATGGCCGGGCGTGGTGGCGCACACTTGTAATCCCAGTACTTTGGGAGGCAGAGACCAGAGGATCCGGGTTCGCAGCCAGACTCAGCGCGCTCTCTCTCTCTCTCTCTCTCTCTCTCTCTCTCTCTCTCTCTTTCTCTCTCTACTTAGTGAGGCCCTCTGCAACTTCGTGAGACCCAGTTTCAAAATAAAGTATAAAAAATAGGGCCGGGGGTGTAGTGCGGAGGTAGAACGCCCCTGGGTTCAATCCCCGGTACCGCAAAAAAAAAAAAAGAGAGGTACCTATGGAGAAGATAGAAAAGGCTCCATCAGAACCCAGAAGATGACCAAAACACCCAAAACCATCTTGTGACAACCAGGACTGCTGAGATCATCCTCACATACCCTCCTCCTACCTACCCCTATTAAATAAGAACCATGAACTCCAAAAGCATCTTTCAATTTTGAGGTGGCTTGCATTCTCCCGTGAATGTGTATTTCTTACTTTCCTACATAAATCTCTATGTCTCTGGCTGGCACATGCTGAATTTTTTTTCCATCAGGAAAGCCAAGGACCCTGCCAGTCCTAAGTTAAGGAATCAACCCTTCTCCCATGACAGTATCAAACCATACAGAACCATCCAGAGCAGAGGAATCACATTCCATAGACAGAATTGCTGACAAGAGAAATGAAAATATGCACCAGTGGGCAGTGGGCCATTTTATACCTTCGTACCAGGTGTGAAAGTGGGATGCTGATAACCAGTTAGATGATTCTAAAACTCACATTGTAGGGACGAAAGGGTCATGGTATTGTCAACTAAAGAAGGAGAAAGCTTTGGGAGAGAATTTTTTTAGAGAAAATCTCTGATGTGCTATTTGTTTACACCTCTCTCCACCATGGGAGGAAGGTTCAAGGGGCCGTTGTGGGACCATTTAGAGAGTTTGATCTATCCCTACCACTAAGAGGTGCAGTGGGCTAGAGCTTGGCTCCTTCCCCAGAAATTTGCAGTGTGTGACAGGACTCACTGGGAGCACGGTGGAAGAGCAGAGGCCTGTGATCTGCTCTGAGACTCCTCTGCTCTGCTAGGGCTTGTGCTCTGAAGGATGCAAGGTGAGGTCTGAGGACCGACGTGGGTCATGGGGCTCCCATTCAGTGTGCTGTCTGAGGCAAAATATTCTAAGCCGATAAAAAGCTCACACACCAAGTGCTGTGAGCATGTAGGTTCCTATCACTCTAAACCTCATTATAATGATTAATTACAATGCACCAATAAAATTATATTTATCCACTGCTGGGATTACAATCCTCATGACTCAATTACGTCAGTTCCAAACATTAATAAACGAACTCTTGAGGGGAGCTCATTTATAACACCCACTTTGAATCCACTGTGATTAAAGACTATGTTTAGCAAAGAAACAATCACTCATCCTTTCTCATAGTCTCTGTCTTTGTCACCCTCTGTCCCTCGCAGCAGCAATTAGCAGGGCCCCATTATGGGAAGGAGATTTTAACTTTGAATCCACTTAGAAATTTTGAGGATTTTCTTTCAGTGGCACAGTAAGTTATTAAATTGAAACTTTACTGAGAATTAAAATGACAGAGGGCCTTTCTGTTACAGAAGAGTTGGCAAAATACTCACAGGACCTGTCAGAATTTCATCCAGGGTCAGAGGAAACACTGTTTTCTCTGAGCATATTTAATGGTTCAGTGGGAGATAAAGTGAATTTCAAAGCTTAGTTATGATTTCCCATCAAGGAACCTGCATGCTCATGAACTCCTGATATGTTGGGCACAGTTGACTCTTACAAGTGAAAAATTCCCCTGCTCACAGAGAGAGACGTTAAGAGGACTTTATTCTATTTTCCTGCTTCATTTAACTGTGGAATTTTGAGAGTTTCCTGAACTTCCCTGTAACTACAGAGAGCTGATTGTCAATGTCAATGAAAGTCATAATCCAGAGAGGACACTGAGAGCAAGCTCACTCAGAAACCTATGCATTCAGGAAAGATCCATGCAAGAAAATCCCAACCAACTGGTGGAGTCCATGAAGAATACCAAACCTAACCTTCTTTTTTTTTTTTTTGCGGTACCGGGGATTGAACGCGGGGGCGTTCTACCTCCGCGCTCCGCCCCCGGCCCTATTTTTTATACTTTATTTTGAAACCGGGTCTCACAAAGTTGCAGAGGGCCTCACTGAGAGAGAGAGAGAGAGAGAGAGAGAGAGAGAGACAGAGACAGAGACAGAGACACAGAGAGAGAGAGAGCTGAGGCTGGCCGCGAACCCGGATCCTCCAGTCTCCGCCTCCCAAAGTACTGGGATTACAAGCGTGCGCCACCACGCCCAGCTTCAAACCTAACCTTCTAAAACTCTGTGTTATTATGAGTTTGATTTTCAAACTAATGTGTACTAATGTGTGAATGTGAATAACAGAATATGAAAACCCAAGGAGCAGCTAGTCCACCCCTGAGCTCACTTGGGTCTTTAACCTCCATGTGTTCCCAGGCCACAGTGGAGACGGTGTGACTTTCTTGTTCTATTTTATTTCTTCTTCAGAATCTACCACTCACCTATGCCTGCTCTGTCTGACCAATTCCCATTTCCTACCATGATAACTTTCATATGCAGTTAATAAACCACTAATGTCAAAATAGTATAAACATGGCACAGGCAAATAATGTCAACTATTTTTAAAGTGTATATATATGAATATTTGAGTTTAGATTCTGTCAATATGTCCTACTTTTTAAAAATTATCATTTTTTTAAAAAAAATGCTACTCTTATCCAACTACTAAAGTAACCAAAATTTATTGCAAAAGATATGAGTGAAATTGAAAAGGTAAGAAGAGAAAAACATCCATAATCTCATGCCAAGATAATCCCTGGGCTGGTTTCAAGCTCACAACCGACACTCCCCTTTGCAGCTGGTTTATGCGTGGGCATCCTTTCTATAGACTTCCGTGCCTCTCAGGAAGTAGACGCATTTTGGACATGGCCACATGATTTGCTTTGACCAATGGAATGCAGGTGAAGGGAACAGCAGGCCAGTCACAGGAGGAACTGGGAGCTATTGATTGTTCATAGAAGCTTCTGTCTCATTCCAGGAAGAGCCACCCCAGAGAGCAGCTTCTCTCACAGAGCAGGTCCTTGAACACAAGACTCATGAAACTGGACCAAAAACCCTTCCTCTGCCATGGACACCCACAGCCATGTGCAAGGTCATGGAGCAAAGAAGGCTTGTGGTGGTCACACACAAGGTTGGTGTGCTGCTTATTGCAATAGCAAAAGCTGGTTTATAAAGTCATTCTGAACATCCTTCTTGCCCCCTCCCAACCATTTCATTTAACAGTATTTCCAAATATAGCTTTAGATCTGATTTTTTAAAGTATACCATTGAAGTAGGGGTCATCACATCCAAATCTTGAGGGATATTCTTGAAATAGTAACAGTTCAGTAACTGGGTCACAAAGGAAGTGATAAAGAACTTGATGTTTTTCACATGGAGAGGAAGGATGTAAGGCAAAGCAATATGGAAGGGTTTTAACAATTACTGTGGAATTTTGAGGTGCAAAAACAGAATGAGTGTGTGACCACACACTGATGTGCCAAAGAGAATTCAGGAAGGGACTAGATGACCACTGTTCAGGAATGTCATTACTAGAATTCATTCATGAATGGGAAAGTTGGAGCAGACAGGAGGATCTCAGGTTCAAAGCCAGCTTCAGCAACTTAGTGAGGCTCTCAGCAACTTAGCGAGAGCCTGTTTCAAAATAAAAATTTAAAAATAGGGATGGGGGTGTAGCTCAGAGGTAGAATGTCCCTGGGTTCAACCCTCAGTAACACACACACACACACACACACACACACACACACACAGCAAAAGCTGGTGGGGAATGCATGTAGCGATGTGTCTGATTGTTGTTTGGAAACTTTCCTTTAGTCAACTAAATTCTATGAGGACTTTTGTACAGAATAAGCATAGGAACTTAGACAACTTTATTTTCAAAAACCATGTAACTCCTTGATCCACTACTTGGCTTTGTTTTGAACTATTAAAACACACACACGCCGGGTGTGGTGGCGCACGCTTGTAATCCCAGTACTTGGGAGGCGGAGACCGGGGAATCCGGGTTCGCGGCCAGCCTCAGCTACTTAGTGAGGCCCTCCACAACTTTGTGAGACCCGGTTTCAAAATAAAGAATAAAAAATAGGGCCGGGGGTATAGCTCGGAGGTAGAACGCCCCTGGGTTCAATCCCTGGTACTGCAAAATAAATAAAACAAAACACACACACACACACACACACACACACACACACACACACACGCCAGAGGTCCAAGGCTCCTGACCAAAAATGGTGCCTCTTTGCTTATTCTTCTATGTTCTGCATATTTGATATTTTTTAAAACACTTTTTACTCTTAGTATACAATGAAAACCTTGCTTAGCCAGAACTCACGCTTAGCCTTTTGTTATTTTAGGAATTTCTGGAATTGGTATTGATATCATGACATGGACACCTGCAGCCCTCCCCAGCTTTCTCTAATCATGTCTTGCTTTGCCTTCCTGCTCTCAGCAGCTCACAGCTCTTGACGACTCTGTCTTTTCTCGGGCCTGGGGCTAATCTTCAGGCCGCAGCCATCCTCGGATGCCTTTGCTTTCATCTTCCCTGGACCCTCTTATCCTTAACTAGTGGACCAATTCTAGATTTCTACAGTTCACAGAGATTCAGTCATCAAAGAAGTATTTTCTTAGAGCCTGGAGAAAGAAATTACAGAAACTGCAACACAGACAACTTTCCCTGTTTTACCTTTCCCCTACTTTTGCCTCAATGATATAAAGCTTAAGATAATCGGGTCTGGATTTACTCAAACTCACTGATACCAAAACATCAAAATTATAACAACACATCACTGTTACCTTAGACTGCCTTAGAATATTTTTGATAAATATTTTGTTCCTAAGGCTAACTTTGAGTAAGTGCCTAAAATACATATATAATACATTAATTCAGAATAAATTTTTCTATGCATATATAACTATGATAAAGCTTAATTTATAAATTGGACACAGTAAGAGATTAAAATAATAACTAGTGCCGGGCGTGGTGGCGCACGCTTGTAATCCCAGTACTTTGGGAGGCAGAGACCGGAGGATCCGGGTTCGCGGCCAGCCTCAGCTCTCTCGCTCTCTCTCTCCCTGTCTCTTTCTCTCTCCTTAGTGAGGCCCTCCGCAACTTCATGAGACCCAGTTTCAAAATAAAGTATAAAAAATAGGGCCAGGGGCGTAGCGCAGAGGTAGAACGCCCCTGCGTTCCATCCCCGGTACCGCAAAAAATAAATAAATAAAAAAATAAAATAAAATAATAACTAGTAATAAAAAAGAATAATCATAATAATATACTATGTTAAAAGTTATTTAAGACTTATGAATTATTTATTTCAGGAATTTTCCACTTAATAATTTTGGATCACAATTGACAATGGGTAACTGAAACCACAGAAGACAATACCAAGAATAAGGGGGGAAGACTATACTGAAAGGTGAAAGCTTGGAATTTTTCCTTTTAAGAACAAGCCAAGGAAGTCTGCTTTTACCACACTTTTCAACATTCTAATGAACACTGTACATGGGACAATTAGACAAGAACAAGGGGTATGCAGACAGGAAAAGGAGAAGTGAAATTATTTCTATTCAAAGTAGACATGATCTTGTACACAGAAAACCCTAAGGAATCCACATGTAAAAAAAATCTATCTGAATTAAGTATTAAGTCCAGCTAGTTTGCAGGATACAAGATCCATACATAAAAATCTATCAAAATATTATACACTAACAATGAGTAAGCCAAAAAAGGATAAAGAAAGCAAGTTTATTGATAACATCCAAAATAATGAAATACAAAGAAATAAATTTACAAAAGAAGTGCACTGTTTGTACAATGAAATCTACAAAATGCTGAAAGAAGTTAAATACCAAAATATATAGAAAGATCTTTCAGGTTCATGGATTTGAATCCTTTCCCCTACAGACTCAATATAGACCCCATCAAGTTCCATCTGGCATTTGTGATAAAACTGCAAACTGATCATAAAGTTTATATGAAAACATAAGGTCCTAAGAATGAAAAAATAATCTTGAAAGAATGAATAATGTTGGAATAGGACTCACATTTGTGAATTTCAAAACTTAATGCACAGCTACAATAATCAAGATAGTGAGGTGCTGGTGGAGGGAGACGCACAGATCAGTGGAACAGAATTGAGATTCCAGGAATAAACCCTCACATTTATGGTCAACTGAATTTGACAAAAAAGTGAAAAGAAAAAGAATAGTTCTTCAACAAGGAAGCTCAGACAATCGGATATCCACACACGAAAGTATAAAGTTGGACCCTTTCCTTTCACCATACACAAAAATTATCTCAAAATAGATCACAGATCCAATTGTACAAGATAAAAATTATGCAACTCTTTAAAGAAAATGAAAGAGCAAATTTTAGTGGCTAAACAATGTTTCTTTAGATGTGAGTTAAAAAGCACAAGTGGCAAAAAGAAGTAGAGAAATTGGAGTATGTCAAAATTTAAAACTTCTCTTGTGCAGTTGCTATCACCAGTAAGATGAAAAGATGCCCCCAATAATGGAAGAATATATTTGCAAAACATAAATATAGGTATTCAGAATATAACAAAAAATCCCTTACAACTCAACAAGAAGACAACACAAGTAAATAATGGGCAAGGAATTTGAATAAGTAGTTCTCCAAAGAAAATACATAAGTGACCAACAAGCACATGAAGATGCTGGGCATAAGTCATTAGGAAAATGCAAATTACAACCACAGTGAGATACTGCTTCACATCAACTTGGGATGGCTATAATCAAAACTCAGACAATAATAGTTGTTAATGAGGATATAAAGAAAGTGAAACACATATACATCACTGGTGGGATTTTAAAATGCCACTATCTCTTTGGAAAACAGGTTGGCATTCCTCAAAATGTTAGGGTTGGAGATACCATGTGACCTAGTGAATGTAATTTTAGGAGCAAAAGGAATGAATGGCTGCATCCATGAAGAACATGTACATCAATATTCACAGAAACATTATTTATAATGACCAAAAAGCGTGAACATCTCAAATGCCCATCACTTGATAAATGGAAGAATCGAATGTGACATTATGTATGCTGGTTAAGAAGGAATGAGTCACTGGCACATGCTACAACATGGATGAACTTTGAAAGCACTATGCCAAGTGAACAAGGCAGCCTCAAAAGAACACACATGTGGGATTCCCTTCATAGGAAATGTTCAGTATAGGCAAGAATGTCTGTAGAGACAGAAAAGCGTATCAGCGGTGGCCTAGAGCAGGGGACAGGTGGGGCGGAATGAGGGCTAACTGCTAATGGGTATGGGGAAATTTTTTTAGAGGAGTAGTGATAAAAATCTTCTAGAATTGGTTATGGAGATGGTTATATAACTGTGGATATATTAAAAATCACTGAATCCTATACTTTAAACGGGTAAATTACAGGGTTTGTAAATTGTATCTCAATCAAGATATCAAAACAGCAGTTGGCTTCGCCATGCCCAATTCACAGTTCTATGTGATGCATGATATTCCAGAAACATCATTTTATCACCAACTTCTCTTCATTTTATTACAAAGCATGTGGATGCCATTAGTATCTTCTCTGGTTCTCTCAGAAGTTTTCAGGGAATCACAAAATATCCTTACATTCTTTCCCCATTCCCAGTTTTTGTCACCATGTCTATTCCAAATGTCTATTGGCTTCTTTTATTTGCTGTATGTCGAGGAGGTAAGGAATCAACCCTGCCACCTTGGGTGATGCTGTTACTGCCCCTACCTACTCCCATTATCACTCAAGGAACATTCATCCCCAGGGGTCTCTGTTCTAACTCCTGAAGTTAATGTCTATATTTGTTTCTCCCATCATACTTGGGCATTGCATATTGTTCATTCATAATATATATAATTTTATTGGTGTATTGTAATTGTATATGACAGTGAGATTCACAGTGATACATTCATATATGCACATGCCATTATTTCCTTCCCCATTTCCCTTTGCCTTCCCTGCTTCCTCCACCAATCCCCTTTCACTATTCTACTGGTTTCTCTCCTAATTTTCATGAGATCTGGTTTCTTTCCTTTATTCTCCCAGCTTCCACATAAGAGAGAAAACATGTGGCACTTGATTTTCTGAGTCCAGCTGATCTCACTTAGCATAATGCTCTCTCTCCGGTTCCATGCATTTTTTCTGCAAATGATATAATTTCCCTCTTCTTTACAGCTGAGTAAAACTCCATTGTGTAAACAGACCACATTTTGTTTATCCATTCATCTGTTGACAGACACCTAGGTTGGTTCTATAACTTAGCTACTGCGAGTTGTGCTGCTATAAAGATTGGTGTGCATATACCACTATAGTACTCTGACTTTCATTCTTTTGGAAAGATTCCTACCACAGGAAATAAAGCCAAGAATCAATAAATGGGAAGGCAGGAAAGGAAAAAGTCAAAAGCAGCAAGGGAGAGCCTCCAAAATGGGAGATCTTTGCCAGCTACTCCTCTGACAGAGGACTAATATCCAGAATATTTTAAGAACTCAAAAAACTTAGCACCAAAAAAATGAATAACCCAATCAATAAATGAGCAATTGAACTAAAGAGATACTTCTCAAAAGAAGAAATACAAGTAGCCAACAAATGCATGAAAAAACATTCAACATCCTTAGCAATCAGGAAATGCCAATCAACACTACCCTAAGATTCCATCTCCCTACCATTAGAATGGCAATCATCAAGAATACAAATAATAATAAATTTGGCAAGAATGTGGGCAAAAGGGAACACTTACACACTGTTGGTGGGATTGTAAATTAATACAACCACTATGGATATCGGTATGGAGGTTCCTCAAAAGATTAGTAATGAGCCACCATATGATATTTTGTTCATTCTTTTTTGTTTGTTTTTGTTTGGTTGGTTTTTGTTATGTTTTGTTCTTGCCTTGTTGGGGATTGAACCAGGGGCTTGTGCATGCAAGGCTTGTTCATTCTCTTGAAGCCTCTCTTCATTGCCCTTCCCAGATGCTTGACTAAGGATCTCAAAGCTAGACTATTTCTATATCCTCTCTGCCTGTTCTTCCGTCCAGTTTCTCCATACTACAACTTACACTATAAACTAGTTCCTGAAATCTATCATTCTCTGTGGAATTTTTTGGCTCAGAAATACTCTATATTTCCTCATCTCCTATAAGGTTAATTTTTTGGCATGCAAAGGCCTCCATATCCTGACCAGATCCCCACACTTTTCTGTGTTATTTTCACATTTATTATTCTTCTCCCCTTGTCAAATTGCTTCATTACCATCCTGAAACACAGCTGACGATCTGTAGCTAAGGTTTTCCTTCCACTGGGCAGCTCCTCTTCCCTTCTACCACCTGACTTGGGATACTACAGTAGACTGAAATGTGTGTCCTCTCAAAGTCCCTGTGTTGACATCCTACTCTTCAATGTGATGGTATTTGGAGGTGCAGTTTTGGGGAAGTGGTTAGATGAGGGCGGTGCCTTATGAATGAGATTAGTGCCCTTCTAGAAGGAACTCCAGCTAGCTCTCTCACTCCATTGCTGCTGTGTGAGGTTACACTGAGGAGGAGATCTTTGCGACACAGAAGAGGGTCCTCACCAGGACCCTGACCATGCTGGCACGCTGGCCACAGACTTCCGACTCCAGAGCAGTGGGGATAAATTCCTATTGTGTATCAGCCACCCAGTCAATGGCACCCAGTGTAGCAGCCAACCTATCCAAGACAGGCACTGTCTGTGAAGACACTTATTTGTGTAAGTAAAAGGAGGTTTAGTTGATTACAGAGTCCAGGCTCAGAAATGCATAAACATATTCATGGAGTGATATTATATTTAGAAATACTTTCCTTGTCTCCTGAGGTTCTATTTTGAATAGGTTTACTTCTTGCATACTAGAAAATAAACATACTAGGAAATACATTCCAAAGTGATTGTGCAGGGAGAGGATTTATTTCACTTGCTTGAGTGGCTTCTCTTACCTAGTGTTTTGAATGGGCATTTCTCTCCTTGAGTGTGAGTGTTCAGAAATAGAAATAGGTTTACAAATAAGAAATAGGTAATAGCTCTTGCTCCAGATTCACATAATTGAGTACAAAGTCAAACTTGATCTATAGCATCATTTTTTTTTAATGTGCTAATGCCTACAAGTAAATATCAACATATGATCACAGATTTAGGTCATGGGACAAAAGGGAATGCATCTTACACTAGCTAGCCTCAGTTTTGGTTAAAACTATGGGCCCCATTTCATAAGAAACACAAAGGGTTTCCCATGGAACTGTTAGAAAGCCATCAACATCTCCCGGCAGCATTGCTTTAGTGCAGAGAGCCCCATTTAATCACCAAGAAGAAATGCAATTGCTAGCAAGGGTTTTGCCAGGATCTGGCAAACATCGCCCTTGGAAGTCTATGCCAAGAGAATAAAAGAGAGCAAATATTGGTTTCTGTTATGTAAACAAGTCATGCTCTTCTGTTCTACAAGTTGAGCTAATGGGAAAGTAGACAGCCCTTAGTATGTACCAGTCCCCTGAGATGAGACGTGTTCTCATTTCAAACCGATTATGCTGATAAATGTGTTTTGTGAGTACGAGCTGCAGTGAATATCAGAGGCGTTTGAGCAATTAACACATCACAGATAGTCCCTTCCCTGTTCTTTAGTGTTTTCAACAACCTTATGTATGAGGTAGACAAAGCTTTGAATACGTGTTATGAGTAAGAAAAGAGAGGAAGAAAATCACAGCCATTTTTTTCAGGCTACCCCAAATAAACAGTTTATCATAAGAGATCACATCAAGCAAGTTCAAGTCATAAACTTCACATCTAGAGTAACTCTGCATAGTAACTGGGTGCTAAAAATGAGTTCTGAACACAATAAAATAATATTCACGTGAATAAATTATCTCTACTAAGCCTAACCACATATTCCTTAATTACTGAAGTATTGAAACTTGTTTGCTTTCCTCTGATTTAAACTACATAACCATACCTGATAGTATTCAATGAAAAATATAATTGACAATCGTTATCTAAATATAGATGTATATATATATATGTGTGTGTGTATATATATAAATAAAGCAACTTTTATTTCTATTCCCTAAAAAGTCATGTTAACCAAGCATGTTAACCTTAAATAAGCAAATAAAAGCGGTTTAACTTCAAAGGTACATAACTTAAAATATTACTCTCAAGTGTAAAATTCTACATTAGTCACCCCCATTTAAATGAATGGAAACAAAATTAGTATTACCTGAAATAAGTACAAAGTAGATATTACATAATAAAGCATAAAATTAGCATAACACGTGAAATTTTCAAATGCTGTTTTACTGAGATAGCCAAAGCAAATATTTAACATCATATTCATAATGCCTAAGTAATTAAAAATGCAGTTTCCTACCAGAAATTGTATCCTGACAAATTTGGCTTGAGCATATTCCTGTGTACAACTGAATCAATTTCACACTTACTCACAGCCCCGTCTCCGGGAGGTGGTCCATTCATTGGTTTGATGTTGCCATAGCAACCCTGCAGCAGGGGAACATGCCCGCTCAGCTCTGCTGCGCAAGCCCCAGTGTGTGGGGAGCCACATCGTATGAGTAGACAGCACAGAAACCTCACAGATACCATCCTTTTATGCTCACCCTTAGCCTGACATTTAAATACAAGTAATGATACTTGAACATTAGAAATGCAAACCTAAGGGTCATTCTTGATGTTGGAAAGAACATTTTAGGTGCACATCTAAAATTTTCTTAAAAGCCTAAGGAGTTGAATGTGAGCTAACTTGTACTATCATTCATTACATAGGGTGGTGGAGGGCCTTTATTTTACTGTCACAATTTTTAAGTAACTAATTTCTGGTCGAATATCTGATCATGATGCCACAATTTCAAATAAAAGGCTGTTGTTTAAAATTAAAGCTTTTGAGCAATTAACACATCACAGATAGTCCCTTTCTAGTCATAAAAAATTTAGCAAGCTGGGTTTGGTGGTGCATGACTGTAATCCCAGTACTTGGGAGGCTGAGACAGGATTGAAGGTTTGAGGCCAGCCTCAGTAACTTAGGGAGACCCTGTTTCAATATAAAAAATAAAATAGGGATGGGGGTGCAGCTTGGAGGTAGAATGCCTCTGGGTTCAACCTTCAGTACCAAAAAAAAAGGAAAGAAAAGAAATATAGCAGCATGCCACCTTGTTTTGTTATCGAATCTCACAGGTTTTGCGATTATGAGTTTGTAGTAGTTTTCTAGGACTACTATAACAAAGTACCACAAAGTAGAGGCTTAAAATCTGGAAATTCAACTTCTCAGTGCGAGAGGCTGGAGTCCAAACGCAAGGTGTCCACAGGATGTTCACTCTGAAGACTCTAGTAGAAAATCTGCCCCTTGCTTTAGATTCTGGTGTTTTCCTGCAATTCTGAGCTATTGAGAAAAATGTATGTACAGAAGAAAGAAAAATCAAACGCCTCACCCATCCACTCTCATTCACCTGGGAGGAGAGGCAGCCCAAGCACTGAACCATGTTCACCCAAACATGAATGAGGGACAGAAATGGTGGATTTGGGCACACACCGAGGGACGAGATAAACACCTATCTGTTCTCTGACAGATCCCTGTGTCCTGCGTCACAACCCTGGGCCATCCATCCCCACATGAGCACATGAGCAATTGGGGGCAGCAGGAGCAAGAGACAGGAGACAACTCTGGCAGTGGTCCAGAGAACTCTGTGAAGGAAACACGCATTTCCACCCACCAGAGCAAGCTGGGTGGTTGCAGGGGCTCCCTGCCTGGCTCCCTCAGGCCCTTGTGGCTGTGCAGAGCTTTAAAGAGAGTTTATCTTTGAACATCTGACAGGGTCCTGCACTGTGCATTTCTTGCCCGAGCTGCAATCCTTCCATGGGGAGATCCGGTGGAGGGTGGAGGTGCTGCCTCCCAGGACACTGGGTCCTCAGGTAGCTCTCTCCTTGGTTCAAAGGGGACCTAGAGCATCAGCAAAGAGAGATGCTAATGCCTCCTCTCACTCCAGCCCTACAGAACAGGGACCTTTTCCTGATGCAAAATTCAATGGGCATCTGAAGCTAACAGGAACCAGAACCAATCTGACTCCAGCATAAGCAGGCAACTGTGCATGCACTGTGAGCTCCCTGCATGGAGGGGGGGAGAACGCACAGGCCGGGGAGAGGCGGCATCGGCATCTCCATGGTGTGCAGAAAGCTGAAATCTCATCCTTGTCATTTTACTGAAAGACTCCTAATGCTTGAAATCTTTCAGTAAGCGAAAAACGAAATTTTAATAAATAATTATACTGATTATTCTCAGCAGCTGCTTCGCATTGGTTGCCTGGTTAATTCCAATAACCAAGTAGCCCTACTACGTGATCATGTATGTGTGTATCTAGCTACTGTTCTATAATTATATATGCTTTATCACGCTGAAAATTAAATAAGAAAGAAAATACTTGTTCCTTTGTATAACCTCTTTGCCTTTACAAGAGCTAATGTTGAATGAGTATTTCAACTCTTTCTTTTGAATGAAATATTTACTGGTTTTCACCCATTCTGTTAACTTTGCTTCTTTTCTAAGGTTCGTAACAAACACACCATTTCTCAATTGTAGGAAAGAAATCAGTGGCAGTTTTTCCTGACTCTCAGTAAACTAGAGTGGTGTGGTTCAACTGTGGCTACAGGACCCAGCGTATGGGCAGCAGCTAGCACTGTTTCTGGACTTGGGAAAATCAGTCTATCTCACAGAACAAAACAAATTCTGTTTTGTAAAATTTTCAGTTATAAGCTACATTCTTGTTTTGGTTTAAAGTGCACGTTTCTGTGGTTTGTAGATGTGTTGGTGCAGCATTAAGTGTATTACTTGCTGTGCACTGTGATCGAAAACTCTGAAAGCCACTGCCCTGCCAAGGCCTACGGCATTCCGTTGTGTCCTGTGCTCACCGTCTGAGTTCAGCTGACTTGCATGTCTGTGACTCTTCAGGCAATTTCTCATGGAGTTTTGGAGCACTGCCCAGCTTGTGAAGAGTACCTGAGAGGCTTGTTGAATGAGTGGATGAAATGATGAACAACTGCTGTAAGGAAGACACACAGACCCACACATCAATGATCCTCTTAAGAATAGTCAACCCATTAAGACTTGCTAGCTGGCCAATACTACCAAATGAAGTAGAATAAATAAATTAATTGGGGTTACATATAACCTGAAAAATTTGCATTTTCTGGATTATGCCCAGATCTCTTTCAATTTTTTGAAAGACTATTACCAAAGGATGAGTACAGACAGATCATTTTCAGATAAAAGATGATTGGTGTAGACTTGGAGATTTAGTGGAAACTGGCAAACAGTAAAACTCTGCTGCCAAAAAAAAGAATATGATAGCACTTGGATGAGATGGCAAAGCTGACAGTTTGGAGTTGGAAACTAATTCCACAGAGGTAGCAAGTCAGGCAAAAGAATGAATCAACACTCTGAGATGGATAGTTTAGAGTTGGAAACCAATGCACAGAGGTAGAAAGTCAAGGCAAATGAATGAATGAACACTTTGAGATGAAATTTATAGCAAAGATGGGGAGTGAGGTGCTGACTCACATTTCTAGCTATAGTTAAAAAAATTAAAGCACAAGAAAAAGACCTAGGAAAGGAAGCCAAAAGAAAAAAAAATAAGTTAGAGTAACATAGAATTCGGACTAGAAAAGGTTCAGAGAGGAAGCGTAATGTCATAGTGTGCAATTTCCATAACTTGTTGGCAAGTCAAGGCAGCACTGACTCAGAGCCATGAAACAGAGTATTAAATAAAGATAGAGCGCTTGCCCCAAGTAGTGGAGAACTCAGTGTGATTCATGTGGTACATCAAGGAAGACAAATGCTATAGCAGCTTTGAGAGAGCGCACAGCTTTGGGACCTTGGGGTGATTTAGAGATGAGGCAACTGCTTTCAGAACCAGCACCCAGGGAGATGGGCTGCAGCACAGAGTCATGGTCTCAGATCCCTCCTCCTCCCTTCCGGAGGTTCCAGGATCCTCAGTTGCAAATGACAAGAAGAAGAGAGAGGGGGAGAAGTGCAATGGCCTCGCTCAGGTGGAAACTGAGAAGAATGTGCTGAGAACAAGCATGGACCCACAAATACCGGGGAGGCACAGTCTTGAAATGGACCCACAAATTACAACCTCAGATTCCAACTGTGGGGATAACATAGCCAGGGTAACTCAAAAGACCAAAAGGTAAAAGATTTTACCAAAATTTCTCCCTAAGCTATCCCCTGTTTAATGTGAGAGAATAAAACACTAAGTATGAAATTAAAGAAAAATATGATTAAACGCCATGATAGATGTAGAAAGGAAAACATTATCTCTGGAGCTTTTTATAGAGATGGTTAGGGTCAAAGAAGTCGCCAAGGTTTATAAGAATTGGGTCTTGAAGGGTGAACGAAGTGAGAGCATTAGAGTTAGACATCCTGTCTCCTCTCAAACTCATGTTGAATTTTAATTGCCATTGTAACACTATAAAGAGGTGGGACCCTTATTTTCTTATACTTTTATTGGTGCATTGTAATTATGCATCATAGTGAGGTTCAAAGTGCTATGAATGGGATTTGAGCACCCCACCCCCATGGGTGGGACTGGCACCCTTAGGAAGAGCCCTGCACCCTTCTACTCTCTCTTGCCTTCTCTCCTTTAGCCATCTGATGACACAGAAGGCCTTCACCAGGTGCCAGAACTTCCACAGCTGAGATCCAGCACATCTCTGTTCATTATAAATTACCCAGCGTCGGGGATTCTGTCACAGCTATGCACAGCAGCTAAGACAGATGCAACGGGAGAAAGGAGCCAAGTCCTGCAGGTATGTTGCAGTGCAGAACTGTAATGTACACTTGAGCTCAAGGACATATATCTGAGAATCTATCTGAGAATATTTAATTGTTATAGATACAAGGAACATACAGAGATTGGACAAGCAAATACAAAGTGCTGAATGTGGGCTGTAGGTTAGCCATTAGGTTGTGAGATGCAAAGGAAACGGACAGGATACGTTCATGTTCAGCATGGGTGATGCGTTCAGTGCAGGCACTACTGAGCTGCAAGACACGCTAAAGGCGGGTGAGTAAATAACAATGGCAGACATTTCAACAGAGAAGAGCATCATTTACAGAAAGAAAAGATAGAAACCCCATGTCATGATCTTGTCAATTCTGGGCTGGCAGCTCTGTTGCCCAAATTTGGTCACCCACTGGTGACACCAGTATGTCCCCATTCTGGCCCCAAATATGCTCCACTCAAGAAAAGCACATGAAGGCTGTGGCCATTTGGGAGGTTCATGGGCACAGACCAGCTGCAGGCCGCGAGCCGCCCTCCAGCGGAGAGGCGCATGTCGTTGGAGGGCCCCTCCTAGCCAGATCACGGTCATCAGCATCCCAGGACTCAGGTAGACATGGCCGTTCTGCTGCCTCCAGTTGTCCTGTAAATGTCGACCTGCCCCTTTCTTCCCCTAGCTGCTTGCTGTGTGTTTAATCGATTTAGTGAACAGAGTGACTCAGGCAATGTGCGTCAGTGCGTGAGCTTTCCTGTTCCGAAACCTCTGGAATAGCCTAGTTGGTGGTGTATTCTAGCGAAAACCATAGGAAATCTAGAGTGCCTGGAATATTAGATGTCATCTGTAGAGCGGTGAAGGACACATTGATAGAAACAGATATGGACCAAATCATAAAAGGCCTTTCCTACCAATATTTGGGGTGAAGAAGTTATCCCCTGAGATAAATAGCAGAAGCATGACCAATCACATTTGGGATGATTCTGGTATGAACTGGGGAGAATGAACTGGAGAGGAACCTGACTAGAGATGGATGAAACATTTAAGGTCGTACTGTACAATTCTATTAATAAAGGAGACCAAGCCAGAGTCTTGACTTTAGGGCTAGTGAGAAGGAAATCGATTCAAGAGCTGGTAGGGTGGTCAAGACAAGTGAGGTGAGAAATAACGAGAAGGCATCTGGAGAGACCACCAGGCCGCTCTCACTTGCGTGTGGAAGAAAGAACAGGAGCTTTGGGGGCGGGGTAGGCAACGAGCTCATCTCAGCACTGGGAGCAAGCTGCTGGGAGAGGTACCCTTGGCCGCTGGGTACAGGAGTCTGAAGCTTAGCAGAAAGACTGAGTGAAAGATGTAGACAAAGACATCACCAGATATGGCTGCAAGATGAAGACAAGGGAACTGATGACACTCCTCTGAGAGACTGCACTGTGAAAGCAGATGCCGATGGAAAAGATGGGTTCTTTGGAACCCTAATATTTAATAAAAGTATGGATACAAATGAACATATGAGCTAGGCATGGTGGCACACGCCTGTAATCCTAGTACTTGAGAGGCTAAGACAGGAGGATTGCAGGTTCAAGGACAGCCTCAGCCACATAGTGAGACCCTGTTTTAAAACAAAAAATAAACCTGGGGAGTAGTAGGGAGACACAAGGGACTCCGGTTGATAATGGAGAACCCTCAGTGGGGCAAGGGAAGTGGTACAGGGGAAGGGGAAGGGCAAGAAAGAAGCGAATCAGTGGAATTACTATCATAAACAATATGTACATGTGAGAATAAACCAACATCATTCTTGGTACTTCATAGGGTTGGGGGGAGGTGGGGGGGCACTAAGAGCTGTGTGCATGTATGTTAACATCAAATTGATATTCACTGTGATGTAAGACTCCAATGCACCAATAAAAGCACATTAAAAAAAAGGGGGTGGGGTGTAGCCTGGAGGTAGACTACCTCTGGGTCCAATCCCAGTCTCTCTCTCTACCTTTCTCTTTCTATCTCTCTCTCTCTCTCTCCTTTTCTCTCTCTCTCTCTCTCTCTCTCTCCCTCACACACACACACATACACACACACACACACACACACATGAGCATGTGAGGGGAAATAAGGAGGAGGTGCTATATCAAGGTAACTATTATTTTGGTGTTATGAAAACCAAGGAAGGTGTTTCAGAAAAGTACACATAGGATAACACCGAGTACTGCAGGGCACAGGCTTCCTGACATTGATATTTATCACATGCATGAAATATTAGGTACATTTTTAATCGTGCATTATGCCTGTGGATGTAGTATTTCTCTTTAAGATGCTCCCTCAAAGAATAAGTTAACATTGCTAGCAAAGAAGGAAAGAGAAAAACAAATGCAGTAATTCATTGACAAAGCGCGATCAGGGCTTCAATAAATGCTTTTTAATTGAAAAAGCAAATTCAGAAGTGAGGGATAGCGCTGGTAAGTGTGATAAAATAAAGACAAACGATGATCATTACTTTCATTGTTCAATTCAGTTCCTGTGTATTACAGACCCACAGACATCGCGACTTAAATAAAGCTCAAAGTGCTATCAATGATTCACTATGATCTGCCTTAGTTAAAAGACAGGACGGAACATAAAGAGCAGGTCTCACATCCCCAGTTTGCTTTCCTATTGTTAATTTTGTTTGTGCTCAAGCAGGTGAGAGAAAAACTATTTTTGTAGTTTCTCTGAAGAACAAAAGACAGCAGATTCGGGTGCCAGGTGTTAAATCTGGGAGAAGTCAACCCCGCTACTTGGAGGACAATTGGATGACACTGCTTGAGCAGGCGTGCTCTGTGTGTGACCCATAGGTGACCTTCGAGGTAAAAGCTAAAGGCTAGGACCTGGCTTGGGCTTCCAGGCAACAGCAGAGCTGTTGGTCTTTCCAAGACTGTGCACAACTGCCAAATGGCAGGGGCCTTGGAAGGAGCACCCAAGCTTTGTCACCAGCAGCAGATGGGCAAGGGAGCCTGTCGCCAGGGGCTAAGCTGTCTCGAGGCCCACTGTCGCGTCACATCACTCAGCCACTCCCCTTCTTCTGGCCCCTCAGCAGTCCAGACCCGGACACAAAGGCAGTGACGTGGTGCGCAGCCAGCTGGCCCTGTGCACATGGTGGAGGCGAAACAGAGGGGGATTCCGTTCCAACTGCATGGGAGAACACCGAAGACACAACTCCCAAGGATCTGCCCGCAGAGGGGCCAGAGAGTCTGTGCCACCACCGTTCAGTCTGGGAAATCTGGATCCATTATTATTCCTCTATTTTGAATTAACCCCCAAATCAGCTTCTCTTTAAAGTCAAATTTATTAGGAATTTTTTAAAGCCTTTAATCGCTTCCTAAGATAGGCTTGATTTTTTTCTTTTCCTCGTGTTTGTGTTATTTCCATATTCTGAAAGTTGTGAGTCTTAAACAGCTACCATCACCAGTCTTCTCTTCCCTTTTCCCCCTCCCACCACTCCACCAAGCATCATTTTCTTCCCATTCCCTAAGGATTCCCATTCACACCTCTAATATCAGATCTAACATGCTCCATCACATGCTCCATCCTATCATTCAGTGACTCGCACATCAAATATTTAGTAACTTCTACTGCTTGTGGCTAGGACCATATGACAACAGTGACCAGGGACTACCAACTCCACCAGCATGTCACAGCAAGTCAGGCGAAACAAACAGTCTCCGTGGGGGCCACCCTACTAAGAAAGGTTATTAAACACTGTTCTGGGGAGCCAAAGGCCGCTGCTAATTTTTTCATGAGTTGACAGTTTGTGATATCTGCTCTAGAGTTTATTTTCTCATTGTTAATTACAACAAATGTGAATTTAAGGACAGAAAAATCATGAGGCTATCTAAGAACTTGATTGGAAGTCAGTACATGTTTGGGAGGGACATAGAGGAGGTAAAAAAAATCATCTTACTTTCATCTGCTTTTATTTGTTGATGGAGTATATTTTGAGTTTTCATAATGTGCCACATTCAGTTCACAGCCCTGGTTATGCAACTGTAAACTAAACAGATTCTCTCTTCAGATTATAACTTTTTAATCAAGAGACACAGATGATAAATAAATGTGCTGTATTTCAGAGTTTCAAGAAGGTGTGAATGGGTGTGTGTGTATACATTTCCAACACCTATATGTGTGGAAAAATAAATTGTGACACTCCTAAAAAACACAAAATTAAGCTTGGACAAATGGGTATGCATATCATGTCATAGAAATTTTAGTACTGTATAGCCTCTATAGCCCAAATAACATTTTTAAATGCTTTACAATTGTAGGCTCATTACATATTATCAACTATATAACATGATAAAATAAAATAGTACTTTATTAAAAATCATGCTATGTGAAATATAATTTGCCACAAATTGCCTTATGCCTCAAAATGTAAAGGAAGATACCTTTTAAGCCGAGGTCAGCTTTCTGGGTCAAGAGGAAAACTCCTTCTATGTTAAATGTTTGCAAGGCCAGTAGATAAGCTAAAATTCCTAAGTAGAATGTGCCATTTTATTTTCTTCTTCAAGGTTGATATGCGACCCCGGAACTATGTGTCAGAAATGACAACCGTCTACACTTGGCTATATCCGTCCCTCACAGGGGCTGTGGCTCCACCAGCAAGGCTGGGAAGCTGTGTGAGGAGAATGTAAAATCTGACCAAACAAACACCAGCTGACAGCAAATAAATTGGAACCAATAAGTAATCATCGTGTCTTATCATTTAATCTTTGCAAGAAAGACAGATATTCTGGGCCATTCGGAGCCAACAAAAACAACCATTTAACACTCTGGTTTCTATTACGGGGTGTAGGTGGTATTGGGATATACTGTCATGGTGTGAGCTATTCTGATAAATTGCCCTCTTGGACATTTTAAATAGAAATGAGTCACTGTTGATAGAGTGTATGAATGTGAATAAGCATGGCGCACACGCTAACGCCACGTCCACATAGCTCCAGTGGAATTGGTGGGAGTAACAGGGATATGATTTAGCCTTTCTAAAGTTTCTAATGAAACAAGTACATTTTTGAAATTGTAGTTACTAATATATATAGATAGCTATGCATATATATATATATATAACATTATATATATATATTTTTTTAAGTACTGGAGATTGAACCCAGGGGCAGTCTACCTCCAAGCTACACCCTAGCCCTCATTATGTTTTTGTAATTTTGGAACAGGGCCTCATTAAGTTGCTGGGGGCTGGCCTCAAACCTACAATACTCCTTTCTCAGCCTCCCACGTACTGGGATTACAGGCGTGCTCCATTGTGCCCAAACATAGTTACTAACATTTTTAAATGAGATTGTGATAGGTAAAATAAAGCATATTTATAGAAAAAGTATAAACAGTATTCTTATTTGGAAAGAAAGGTATATGCAGCTCTCTATAGACATAAACTGACTAGAGATGTTAAACACCATCCTTCGCAATCTTAGCCTCTCACCCGGGTTTTGTTTATTTAATATTTCTTGTGCCAAGTATGGATCCATGTTAGGAATGGTAGGAGCTGTATTTTTCTATACAGAACTGAATCTCTTTTCTGACCATTTATTTTTCTCTTTTTCCCTTCATCTTATAAAAGTACTGCAACAGACCAAAGTAGACAGGGAAAGAGAGAGAAAAATATTGTATTTCAGTAAATCTACAAATTGCATATGAGTTATACTACAGTTGACCTGGTGAGGACACAGTGTCCTCCCCCAACAGGGGAATAAGACCTTGTTACCCATGCACATGTGGGATTCCGTGCACATATCATTTTGCTAATTCTTAGTGGCACAACAAAATTAATGAATGAATTCTTAGGACACTTTATTTGCTAATCTTGAGCCTACGAGACTACAGTGGCAGGTGACATGAGTGCATTTATTGAGATCCCCATTATCATCATCAACAGACTCATCACCACTGCCCTCATTACTAGCGCCACCGCACTGTCACATCATCACCACCAACGGTACCACCATCGTCACACATGGAAGCAGCAGTGGACCTAGTACACGTGCAAACTGATTCTTACCTTTTCAAAGCATTGTGGATTCTCAAAAAAAAATGTGCAAAGTAGACCAATTTTTTCTTTCATGTGTGGAGAAATCATGGGCTTAGATAAATTGGGGCATTTGGGAGGCGTGCCCAACTCCTTACCTTATTAGAAAGTAATGAATCAGCTCTCTCAATCTAGACCTTTTTGATGACAGAGCTCTTTTTCCTTCAAACCACACTCTTGGAGAATATAAAAGAAGAGGCATTTGAACTAGAGGGAAAAGATGGTGACAAGTTCAAAAAAATAATCCAAATTAGAAGGGGAAGGTGGAGACTGACCTCACTGCGCAGTATGCACACTGGGGATTCCTTTACAAGTTCTAGGTGCCAAAGCCCTGCTCATCTGATCCTGAGCAGTCTTACACACCTTGGCATCCATTTCCAGGGCCATTGGGAGGCAGCCCATGCCTAACTGCGTCATAGGACACTCCTTACCCACTCCACCCACCAAGTGCATTTTTAATATGCTTTTATTGGTGCATTATAGTCTCTTATCATGATATAAATCATGTTGACAGTGACATACATGCACACAGCACTTGGTAGTCCCCTCCTGCCTCCCCATCTCCCCCTTCCCCATACAGAGTACTGAGATTGACGTTGGTATATTCACATATGTACACAAAGCCAATGGTAGTAATTCCATTAATGAACCTGACTCTTTCCCCCCCTTCCCTAGTCCACCTCCCTGGCTTCACTGAGGTTTCTCCTCCATTATCTGGAGTCCCTCTGGTATCCCAATTACTCCCTAGCTTCCACATATTAGAGAAAATCTTTGACCCTTCACTTTCTGTGACTGGCTAATTTCACTTAACATAATGTTCTCCAGGTCTTTCCATTTTCTTGCAAATGACATAATTTTGTTCTTATTTATTGCTGAGTAGAATTCCATTGTGTGGATATCCTATAATTTTGTAATCCATTCATCTGTTGATGTACACCTAGGTTGGTTCTATAATTTGGCTATTGTGAATTGTGCTGCTATGAACATGGGTATGCATAGATTACTGTATTTCTCTGATTTAGGCCCCTTTGGAAAGATACCCAGGAGTGGTATAGCCAGATCCCAATTGCATTTTTAAACTCTTGGATGACAGGCATCACACAGCCTGTTTACTTAAAACTATATTATGTTGTACTCGGAAATGACCCAATAAATATCCAGTATTTTGCTAACTGAATATCCAAAATACTTGTTCAGAAAGTACAAAGGGTGCTATGCTACAGCAGACAGGAATGGGTTCTCAGAGCCAATGGTATGCATCTCTTCCCAACTCTGTTCAGTGACATCATGTTGGTAGCTTGAGAATAGTGATGGTGGGTGTTTCCACATTGTGAAACCAGGAATCCTACAATCAGGGGCCCTTGGGTCCCACAAGAGCCAATAGTAAACAGTACACACCCACTACTGCTTGTACACAGAGGTGAACTGACAACAGGCTAGGTATTAAAGAGTACTGGATTTTTTTTCTGAGTCATGACAATGAGCTTACAAAGTGATTAGGAACCAACTTTCATTTTTGGGCTGTGCTTGATTCTGGAGGATGAATAATGGTTACTGTTCACCACTTACCAACCTCACATGATTTTGTTTTGAGTAATTTTAAAATTGGTTCTGAAATATTTACTAAAATAAAAAAGTCTATTTTTATTATTCTGAGAAACAAAGGGAGATGAGAAGATGAAGCAGAAGTTCTCACCCCTGTTTGGAGGTTTTGTATCAATACTGTACTAGGAGGAATAGGAACTAAGACATCCCATAATGACACTTTTTGAACTTCAGGTATCAATCAGTAGGATGCTACTAAGGTGAATATTTTCTCTGCAAAACATTCAGAAAACTAATGAGAAAAACATTCAAAAAGCAAACAAAGAAATTAAATGTAAATAAATTAAGCATAAATTAAACAAGTATATCCACAGTCAATCTTTATAATAATCTTCATTGTGTGTATATGTGTGTGTGTGTGTGTGTGTGTGTGTGTGTGTGTGTGTGTGTGAAAGAGTGGGGGGGAGAGAGCTTTTTTAAACTATATAGGTTTTTTCCCCAAAGACATTACAAAGCCACATTACATATTGTTAAGTTTCTAGAACCATCTTTAAGTTCCTCTTAATCTTCAAAATTTTTAAAACCAGCTGCCCTAGAATAGCTTGCTTTCACAAGAAGTCTAAGAGTGGATAGTTACTGTTTACAAGAACTCTAAGAGTGGATAGTTACAGTTTATATATAAAAAGAAATTAGAACAGAAGATGGACAGCTGCCCTCTGGGAAGATTTGTTCAGGAGGCAGCCCGATGCACAGGGCTCCAGCAGGAACAGCCATTGCTGCCTCTAGAACTCGTAGTAACTGCCCCTCTTCTGAGCCACCTGCAGGCAGCCATTAACCTCACTTACATCTGTACCTCCATCACCTCACACTCAGGATGGGAGTCTGGGAGCCATGAAGACTTGCACTCATGCAGAAAAGCGACTGCACAGTGACAAGAAACAATGTCATTTTGCCACGGCCAAAGGTCCCAGTCCCCAACACAAGGAATGCAAAGCAGTTTAGAAATCCTACCCCTCATGCAGAGTGAGCAAATATTATCTGGCAGACATTCTAACACACATTTTTAAACTGGTCTTTGCAGGAACAGTGAGTTACATATCTCCACAGGCACCACACATCAGGTGTCACTGCAGACACCATGAGTCAGTTATCTCCACTGACACTATGGCATCTCCACCGACACTACAATCCACGCATCCCCACAGTCATCATGAGTCAGGGATCGCCACAGACACTTTGAATCAGGCATCTCCACTAACACTGTAAGCCAGATAGATCCACAGACACTCTTGAGTTATGAATCTCCACAGATACTGTGAGTAAGGCATCTTCCAATCCCATGAGTCAGGTATCTGCACACTGTGAGGTAGGTGCCTCCACATACACTATGACTTGGGTGTGTCCACAGACACTACAAGTTGGGTATTTCCACACACACTAGGAGTCAGATACTTCCACAAAACACTATAAATCAGGTATCTCCATAGACACTAGGAATCAGATGTGTCCACAGACACTGTGAGTTCGGTATCTCCAAAGACACTAGGTAATATGGTTTGAATAAAAAATATTCCCTGGAAAAGCTCATGTATTAGCAAGGCAAAAACTTTCAGAGGTGAAATAATTGAGTCAGATCTCTAGCCTCATCAGTGGAAAAGTCCATTGATGGATTACTAATTTGAATGGACTTACTGGGTGGTAACCTAGCCTCATAGGGTGTAGCTGAAGGAAGTGGGTCATTGGGAGCATGGTCTTGAGGACTATATCTGTCTCTGGTTGCTTTCCGTCACTCTCTGTACTTCCCAGCTGTCCTGAGAAGTTTTTCTCCACTGTGCCCTGCCACCATGATGCCTCTGCCTTGGAGCCAGCCAACTATGGACTGAACCTCTGAAACCATGAGCCAAATAAACCTTTCCTTCTCTAAGTTGTTCTTGTTGAGTATTTTGATCACAGCGATGGAAGAGCTCACTAAAACACTGAGTTAGGCACCTCCACAAACACTATGTCTTAGGTATCTACACAGACACTCTGACTTGAGTATCTCCATGACACTAGGAGTTAAATCTCTCCATAGATACTGAGTCTTGGATGTCTCCACAGGCACTGTGACTCAGGAATCTGCACACACAGTTTGAGTCTGCTATCTCTACACTGAGTATTAGGCACCTCCACCAACATCAGGAGTCAGGTATCCAAACAGGCACTTGGTCTCTTAACTCCAGAGACGCTATGATTCAGGTATCTCCACAGAAACTGTGACTTGTGTAAATCCACAGTCTGTTCATGTAAAAAGTAATGTGGTATAAAATCCAGATGGGTTTTCTCATATTGTTCTCAATTACATGTTTGTTCCAGTTGTAAAACTCTGTTCCCCAAATATATTATTCAGAATTAATAGAATAATCAATTTCTCCTTACTTTTATTATGGAAAATGTTCTAATTACCTACTCAGCCTATCAGAAGTAACATTTATACACACTCAAATGTATTTATTACATCCTAGAAATTTACATATATGATCCTAAAATGAAGATTAATCTCCAGGATAAATTTTCATATTTAATTCATTTCATGAAATGCTATAGAATTTGAGACACCAAAGAAAGTCATAGATCCAAAAACACTAAATATATTTTTTTAAGAGTTGAACATTACTTGTTGAATCTAGAATATCTGAAGTTATGATAATTTTTTGAATATTACATCAATTTTGCAGAATGCTGGAATATTTTGTGGCAAAATCTTGAACAGAAAAGATGAAAATTTATACTGAACCTATGATCTTTAAAATGCGAAACAAAAAGTATGAAATAAAATAGCCTGGTGGCTAAAATCAGTTGTCTATTGAATATTATGGTGCACCAAAAGATAAATTATTTGTAAAAGTATGAAATAAAATAGCCTGGTGGCTAAAATCAGTTGTCTATTGAATATTATGGTGCACCAAAAGATAAATTATTTGTAGAATAGTGTGGATGACATATTTTATTCTAATATTTATACAAATCTATGAATGTATGGATGTATAATATATAAATATATAGCATAGGTCTTTAAAATCACTTACAGAAAATATGTAGATGTTTACTCCAGTTTCCCAATTTTGATTCCTATATTATGACACATAGCCAATATTGAGGGGTCATCCAAGGATATTGAGAAGTTTTGAGTTAGAAGCACTCAGTAATAGCCAACTCTAGTTGAGGAATCCTGAGATCTTCCTGATGGCTGGAAGGACAACACGAGACGACAACACGGAACATGACAAAACGGAACGACAACAAACAATATCGGTTCCATCTGGATATTTATCTCACCTAAAAGTGCTTCCTAGTCTCCAAATTGCCACCTAGTACATTCATTCTGATTAATGTAATCAATTTTTTACTAGTATTATAAATTTTTAACATCTTGGAAATTAAAATTTTATTATATATTTATGAATAGGATGGAACCCTCTTGGCTAATTGATTTTGAGATTATTATCTCGGAAAAGTTCTCCCTATGGGAAAACACAAAGCTTTGTACTTCTGATTCAGCTAAGCTCTTTTAACTCTATTTTCTTTTTTTTTTTGCAGTACAGGGGATTGAGCGCAGGGGAGTTCTACCTCCGCGCTACGCCCCCGGCCCTATTTTTTATACTTTATTTTGAAACTGGGTCTCACGAAGTTGCCGAGAGCCTCACTAAGGAGAGAGAGAGAGAGAGAGAGAGACAGGGAGAGAGAGAGAGAGAGACAGGGAGAGAGAGAGCGAGAGAGCTGAGGCTGGCCGCGAACCCGGATCCTCTGGTCTCCGCCTCCCAAAGTACTGGGATTACAAGCGTGCGCCACCACGCCCGGCCATAACTCTATTTTCTAAGAATGGATCTTCAAAAATAGACTCTTCACAGCATTCTCATGACTGTGATCATGGAAGCTGGTAAAGAAATGTGTTCGCGGCCGGGTGTGGTGGCGCACGCTTGTCATCCCAGTGCTTGGGAGGCTGAGACAGGAGGATCTGGTTTTGCGGCCAGCCTCAGCTACTTAGTGAGGCCCTCCGCAACTTAGTGAGACCCCGTTTCAAAATAAAGAATAATAATAGGGCCAGGGGTGTAGCCCGGAGGTAGAATGCCCCTGGGTTCAATCCCTGGTACCGCCAAAAAAAAAAAAAAAGAAATGTGTTTGCTGTACTCCTCCCCAAAGAAGTTAAACTTCAGCACAAAAATTACTTTCTTTTCTGTGAATGGCAAAAAGATCTCCAATTTTCTAAGCCTTAATACAATGGAACTTTTGAAAATCACTGTTTCGAATCACACAAGTTCTAAATAGTTTTGTCCTGTGGAGAGTCACTATCAGCTGAACCACACAATCATTCGGGGTATTCCTTGGTTGTTCTAGGTTCACCTCTTTCAAATGACAGTTTAAAGTGTCACCCTTAGTAAAACAAAGACTTTCCCAGGTGAGCAAAAGAAAATATCTCTAATGCCCTTGTTTTACACAATAGCTACTGTTCTTTTAAGGTTTTGCAAAATACTAGCTTTGCCAGAAAGTAAAATCCCTAACAGTAAGTTATTCAAAATTTACATTGCATACCTCTTAGTATTTCTGTTAACTTTTGACCATAGCGTGGCTGTGCATATATAAAAATGATGACAAATATTTCCCTCTTGCGTCCTTCATTAAAGTCCAATTTGTTCAGACTCATTTGTTAGTGGTGTCAGAAAAGGGATGAATCTAGCATTATAATTACAGAAAACAAGCGTATCGTTACCCCCTTAAATTCCTAATCCTTAAGAAGATTCTCTGTGGATATGTACTCCCTGTTACAGATGCATTAATCCAGATTTTGGTGAGAAACACTAGTTGTATAATATGTACGCGCAACTATCGTCTTGCAGTGATACAAATGATTTAATACTGTTTTTCCAAGTCACACTTCCTCTGTACCCTTTGAAAATTATGCAAGTGTGCGGCCAAAGAAAAAGCAAGGAAAACATGAGTCTATTTCCTCCCAGTGGACCCAGTAACAAAAGGCAAAATGAAATATTGATCTACCCTTTAGCCTGAGCTTTCTGAGGTTTGCAACCAACCTCTTCTTAGCTGTGGACAGAGCAAAACCAAAAATTGATTATCACTCACTTCTAGTCCTGAGCATCATGGATCTTCAGTGGTTGAGTAATTAATTAAATACGGTAACGGAATTCCAGATCAGAGCTCTCTGCATAAGCATGCCATTGATAAACCCATTTTTCAATGTAAGAAACATCTGCACATAACCACTGTAATATTCCTTCTTAACAACAGCATTTCATTCACTATTTGACAGATCATAAGTTATTTGACCCACAGGGAAGCAGATCATCAGTTTACAATCCCTTGTTCTGGGTTTTTGGACAAACCGTGAAGTTTAATACATGTTTTAGCTCTTTCATCATTCATGTGTTCAAAGAACAAAATGCCAGCTTTCTAAGAACTGAAAACAGAACAGGGAGGAGTCTGTATATTGCTCTTTGACCAATACCAATGAACTGTGGACTCTTTAATGCTTTGCAGGGCACAGTGATGAGGAGCTCTTAGATTTATAAGACAGTTTCCTCTTCTACAAACTAGACATGGAACATTAGACATCTGTGCATCATATAAACTATTAAGGTTAAGAAGGATATTTTCTTAGAAAGACAGAGTCTTTGGCACACACTGATCAAATCCAATTTTCTTAACTCAAGTACAGAACATGAAACACTGGAAAACAATTTTTCTGACAAATTACATCTGAGGCACAGTAGTTTAAAAATCTGACTGGTTAGCTAGAAAGCTGCAGGTGAAATGTGTGCACTGGGACAACCGCCAGGGGAAGGCAGGGTGGCACAGGGTGTAGGCGACAATGGTTACTGTACATGCTCCTTGGTTGTAAGAACTAAAGGAAGGAAAACTGAAGACATCTCCATTCTTTCTTAAATTTAAATTCAACGTTCTTACAAATGTCAGAGGATGGGTTCAAACTGGGGACCAGTGCCTGGGCATAACACAAAAACCAACTTCGCAACAGAGTGCATGTGAGACTTTTGTACTCATCACCTAAGTGTTCTAGCCAGGGTAACAGACACTGGGGACAAAGAAATCTTATCCTTTAAGCTCTTAAAAGAGGGCTGGAGGGAGGCAAGAACACTATACCAATCGTGTTAATCTTAGCAGTTATCACTCCAATTCTTTAGACCCAGAATGATAGGCTTCTCTGGAAAATAGAATTTCCTGTCTCTCCTCTAACTGCTCAAATTTCATCCCATCCATAGCTAAGCTTCGGTGAGGACTAATCAATATTTGCTGTCTGCACCTCATCACCCCAACTTTCCCTCTTCCACCACTAGCTTCTGGATTCGATTCCCTCTTCCCACACGCACACGGACTACCAGTGAAACTTCTCTTGCCAAAGTCGCCATAACCAATCACCTGTCCAAAGGAAAGAGCCTGCTCACTTCTCACCAACGACGCCCACCAATTTTAACTCTGGTTCTTCTTCCCACAATGCTATAGTTTCCTGGTTTTCTTTCTAAATCTTTGACTACTTCTCATCTCCCTTATGATTTTTCTACTGTCTCCAGCCTATAAGTATTGTTATTTATCCTGGTCCTACCTTGCCTTTCTCACTGTGACATGGTGCACTAGTATCTAGCCTCCTGGATTAAATTATATCCAATAGACAATGATGTTTAGAACCATGAGTAAGAGAAGGGGCATAAGTCTTAGAGTCAGAAACCCAGCCTGGGTCCCAAGAGGATCAAAAGCACTGTTCGTGACCGTGGCCTTGGGTAGAAGGTATCTGAGATCCTGTTCCAGGCAACCCTCTCAGTCTCCTTACCAGTGAAATGACAGGCTTAGACGTTAGGACTTCCTACTCCCTGAAGTTCTTATACTTATACATTAAGACATTCAATTATTGGTACATATTACAGAAAAAAGTGAGAAAAATAAGTCCCCAAATCTAGTTTGTATTAAAATTTTTAGACTTCCCTTCATTAAATCTTCCTCAAAGCATTTTTATCAGTAGTCAAGTTGACTAATTCCCTTTCTGGATTTTCCTCATTAAACAATTAAGTAACTGATCTGTTCATTTCCCCTCTATGTGGATGAAATGGCCGAGGTACACACAGGTTGTGCCCCTTGCCCAAGATTACAGTCTGTTTCTGTTACTGTTGTGATTTGTACTTTACCCGGACTCCAGAGTATGCCAGATACAGCTTCAAGAAACAAAGATAGAACATTATTTTCAAAACTACTCTCCTCTGCAACTACAATAATGTTTTAAAATTATTTTGTTAGTGCATTACAATGATACATCACAATGAGGTTCCGTGTCCTGCAAACCTACATGCACACAGTCCCCTCCTCCCTCCACACAGTGATATTGGTAGAGATACCTTTACATATTGACATATTATTATTTGAACTGTTTCCTTCCTCAATCCTCCCTCGTCCCCTCCCTGACTCTCTCTCCTAACCCCTTTCATCTACTCTACAGTTTTCCCTCTGTATTATTATTATTATTATTTTTTGCAGACCGGGGATTGAACCCAGGGGGGGGGGTTCTACCTCCACGCTACACTCCCGACCCTATTTTTTATACTTTATTTTGAAACCGGGCCTCACGAAGTTGCGGAAGCCTCACTAAGGGGGGAGAGAGAGAGAGAGAGAGTGAGACAGGGAGAGACAGAGAGAGAGAGAGAGAGAGAGAGAGAGAGACAGGGAGAGACAGAGAGAGAGCTGAGGCTGGCCGCGAACCCGGATCCTCCGGTCTCCGCCTCCCAAAGTACTGGGATTACAAGCATGCGCCACCACGCCTGGCTTCCCTCTGTATTATTTAAAGTCCCTGATGTTTTCTATTGTTTCTCTAGCTTCCACATATGAGAGAAAATATACCACATTTGACATTCTGGGACTGACTAATCTCACTTAGCATAATATTCTCCAGTTCTATCCATTTCCCTGAAAATGACTTAATCGTGTTCTTCTTCGTGGCTAACTAGAACTCCAAGGTGTGGGTATAGACCACACCTTCTTCAACCATTCATTTGTACTCCTTCCTCCTGTGAAAATTCACAGTGGTAGCTACCAAAATAAGCCTCTCAACTTCAATGAATTAGTTGTCAACTGCAGTTTTGATTACTGGTCAAAGAGATTATATTAAGATAGATTGATTCTCTCTCCTCTAAGTGACCCTGTGGCAGCTGGGCTGGAGGAGATCACACCGGAGTCAATAAACGGAGACATTTTCTTGGCCTACGTCATCAATTCTGATGCTTTTGGTTCTTAGAAGTTGCTATCCCTAGTAATGTCCCTGTACTAAGAAAAGTAAGCACAAGTGTGTGCGTATGTGTGTGTATGTGCGTGTGTTTGTGTGTGTATGCACACATGATAAACATGCTGAGTTCTGAAGAACTGAAGATTCTTTGCAAGAGTTTGACAGCTCTACAAAGATTTCTATTTCCGATTTTCTGGAGAGATGGTGTCAGTGCCAATCAAACAATGAGTCCAGTATTAAGTAAAACCATGGAATGCACTTAGTATTTTGGTAGCAGCAACTGGCTATGTAGAGAAGGTATAAGGCAAGGTTCTAGCCTTCAAAACTGAAACGCTAGTGAAGTAATACGACTCTTGAATCCTGGCTTGGCATAAAGACACATAAGAATGAAGAGTGCATTTCCCACCATCTTTGGTAGCTGGGTAAAGCCATAGACTAAACTCCATGCTGGAGAATGGAAGGGAGAGATGAATGCAATTTTCAACAGGTTCCCCAGAAGGAAAGCAATAGGCCCTTCTCGCCTTCCTTTGACTGACAATTGGAATGCACGAATGCCCACCAGCACTGGAGCTACCATCGTGGCCACGGGAAGCCACCAGTTGGAAAGGTCCTGGTCCAAGCTGATTTTGGTGCATCAAGCCAGCCCCAGGCTGTGCATGTCCGTAGATAAGAAACATCAACTGAAAAGCAAACATCTATAGTATTCAGGTCATTTATTTTGGATGTTTTTTAACACTTTATTCAAGCCCACACTTAAATAACACAAATGAAGTGAACTGAGGTCTGCTGATGTTTGAGAAGTTCTTTCCCCACTCATCTGGTTCCCTCTTGGCTAAGGAAATAAAGAAAAATTAAGACCTGTCCAGTGTTACTTTCTCGTGCAAAGATTTGCTCCTGAAGTCTTTGAGTCAGAGAGGAGCAGCAGATCCTCCTTCTAGTGTTCCTCGTGTAGACGTGAGTGAGAGGAGGCCATACTTTTCCCTTCCCGCTGAGTGCAACTGGGAAAGAGCTGTGATTCTTACCCAAGGGGTTCAATATCTATGTGTGGACATCCAAAGAAAGCACCAGATGCCAGCTACTCATTTCTCCTGCTACATCTTGTTGTCTTTACAAATCATCACCAGATACCAAATGTATCTAAGAACAATCGAGTAAGTGAAGAGTGTTCCCAGAACTATCTTTCTCTAGGAAAGATAGTTTAGGAGAGTCAAGATACAACTTTCCTCTTTCCATAACAATAAGTAGAAACAGTGGCCCAAGGAACAGAAATGGTTCCTGACAATGATCCAAAAAGATGATACTGGAATAGTATTCTTGTTTGAAGGCTGTTTTCTCCTGAATTTCCCATTGATGTGGTGGAGCAATAAGTACAATTTTTAGACACAAGAATGATATATGGGTAAAGGAAACAAAACCAGAAATGAAAGACCAAAAAAAAAGATACTCTTAAAATCAGTATAAGCAACACTTCAATTTCTGCATAATGATTATAGTAATTAGTTTGAGTTCTAACACTGTCAGCAGTATCCAGCCCATCTGAGTGAAGATAAATAAAATCTGCTTTTACAACTGTACAAAATCAAGGGGGTGGAGGAGAGCCATGTGAAATCTCCAAAAAGGAAAAAAAAAAAGTGTCAGCGCCAAGATCAGAGAATCACTTGCAGGGGGCCATGTCCGTTCACTCGAACATGCACAGATGAAACCACCGCGAAAGAACAGCGGCATCTTTTATTCAAGGCCATTTCTTTTTTTTTTTTTTTTTGCGGTACCGGGGATTGAACCCCGGGGCGTTCTACCTCCGTGCTACACCCCTGGCCCTATTTTTTATACTTTATTTTGAAACCGGGTCTCACGAAGTTGTGGAGGGACTCACTAAAGAGAGAGAGAGAGAGAGAGAGAGAGAGAGAGAGAGAGAGAGAGACAGGGAGAGAGAGCGAGAGAGCTGAGGCTGGCCTCGAACCCGGATCCTCCAGTCTCCGCCTCCCAAAGTACTGGGATTACAAGTGTGCGCCACCATGCCCGGCTTATTCAAGGCCATTTCTAATTCAAAGAAATATGAATTCGTTTAACATGAATAAATTGTTACCACAAATAGGAAATTTTTGTGCATTTTCTTCCAGACTAATTGGTATTTGGTAGGAAATGTAGTACATTGGACATAGTTTGAAAAATAGGTCCGCATGTCACCGACCAACAGAGGCCTCAGGGTTGGAAGGGTTTGCCTGGGCTTCCCACAGCACACAGGGGACAAACATCTGGTGATGGGGCACCTTAGTTGACTATAGTTGTCTACCACAGAAAGCTGCTCCTTCACCTATTTTTTCTTTTTTTTTTTTTTTGCTGAATTCTCTAAACACCTGTTTGCAAGGCTATGGGGAACAGGCATGCATTTTCTTAGGCAAACCAGAAACTCCCATTGGACATTTTCCAGGATTTTCTCCATCCTAGACACACTCATCCACCTGCCGCAGCCCCGGCCCCACCATGACCTGCATGGCACTGGGGACTCTGACAGATGTGCGGCACTCACTCCAAAAGTTGCCGCCACACCTGGGAGTTTGTGTTTTACTTCAAGTGTGCTTGAGATATACAAAAATAATTTCACAAACCAATTCCTCCAAATGTTGTGGGGTAGAAAAGTCAGTTCTTAACTTTTGTTAGTTGTTCTCTATGCACCTGGGTCCCTCTTCCTTTCTGTCACTCATACTACCCAGGTGGCACAGTGATGGGGAGACTGTCATAGTTAACCATCTATAGCCCTTGACTCCAATAACCCTCAGCCCCCAAACAGTCCCCTAATACTTGACTAATTCACAGTTTCTCAAGGCATAGTTCTAATCAGGTCAAGCTGAAATTTTCCAAATTATTTAGCGGACTGTACTCAGAACTAAACAAACTGAGGTTAAGGGCACAGTCCTCTGGGTCGCCAAATCTGCCCAAGGCTCTGCAAGGGGTTGGGGTCCAAGTGCAATGTTAGAGGTGGTACCACACAAGAGGTCCTCACTTCTGACACCAATTGCAAGTTAGGGGGTGTCCACACCACCCCAAGATTCAGTAGTTTATTAGATGTGCTCACAAAATCGCTGGAATGTATTACACTCATGGTTACGTTTATTACACGGAAACACGCAAAATAGAACCAGCCATAGGATGATACGCATATGATGGAGTCAGCAGGGCTCCGTGGGAAGCTTTGGTCATTAGGTGCAGGTTACACTCTGTCCTCCCGTGTGGCATACGCACAGAGCACTGCCAAGCCAGGAAGTTCACCCAGGCTCTGGGTTCCAGAGTGTTTGCTGAGGTTTCGTTGCTAAGGCATGGCTGATGGTGCATTGCCCCCTGGGCTGAACCGAGTCTCTAGGTTTGGAGACTGAGTGAGCCAAAGCTACCAACATACAACATAAGGTGGTCTTCCTGGCTTGGCCAACCCCACCCTTAACCCATTAGCTTCTGACTCTCCGTGTGGCCTTAGGAGCCCACCAGGGACAACGAAGACACTCCTACAGGCTCTTTGTGAATCCCAAGAGTTCAATGGCTTCTGCTCAGGAGCTGGAACACAGAGCAGATTTCTCCTCAAGTGAGACAGTTCTTTACTACACAGGCTGCTAACACCTGTGTAAACCCCATGGCCTGCTGGGAGGGGCCTCTCCACTGAGAAACTCTACCCTCTACCTCCACTCCCAGTTGACTCCACCAAACAGCAAGCTTCATCATTTAAGAGGAAAATGGATGTCCTCAGATGGGAATCCTCTCATCTGCCCGTCAGTGAATCTGCAAGCCCAGGCATCTCAACACTTCTGTTCCCTCCCATGTAAATGAAGCAAGCGCCTTTTCTTAGAGCAAAGGCCGGCTGTCCTCTTCTGCTCATGAGCCAAGGCCCTCCACCTTCCCAGGGACCTCACTTGGTAAATCTGACCTTCCTGGCCTGCACTGTCCATCTAGTCCTTCCCACTGGATCTTCCTCTCATGTCCAAGCACTCTCTAGAGCTGTTTTGTTTTGTTTTGTTTTGTTTTGGTACCAGGGATTGAACCCAGGGGCGTTCTACCTCCGAGCTACACCCCTGGCCCTATTTTTTATCTTTTATTTTGAAACCGGGTCTCACGAAGTTGCGGAGGGCCTCACTAAATAGCTGAGGCTGGCCGCGAACCCGGATCCTTCAGTCTCCACCTCCCAAGTACGGGGATTACAAGCGTGCGCCACCACGCCCGGCTCTAGAGCCCTTTGTTTTAAAACATTCATTTCCCATCTCTTGCAGCTACCACCCTCTCTCTTCTCATAAGTAAGCAGAAAGCTGTCCTGTTCTCACTATGGATCCCTCTGTTATCTACTGTCACGACTCTGCCCATAAAGATCTTCGAAGATGACCCGCCAGCCCCATGTAGCTGCTGCTGTGCTCACTTGACCTGACCAGAGTGGGATCCTCCACGGCTAATTATCCCCATATCGTTTCTTCTGTTTTAATGACCCCACATCCTGATAAACTCCCCTTTACTTTTGGGCCTATAATTCCTCGGTTAGTTTGAACTTAAAGTGTAGGAGCTCTGCCCGGTCCAGAGCCGGCCTTTCTTTTTTTTTTTTTTTTTGCGGTACCGGGGATTGAACGCAGGGGCGTTCTACCTCCGCGCTATGCCCCCGGCCCTATTTTTTATACTTTGTTTTGAAACCGGGTCTCACTAAGTTGCGGAGGGCCTCACTAAGTAGAGACAGAGAGAGAGAGAGAGAGAGAGAGAGAGACAGGGAGAGACAGAGTGAGAGAGCTGAGGCTGGCCGCGAACCCGGATCCTCCGGTCTCCGCCTCCCAAAGTACTGGGATTACAAGCGTGCACCACCACGCCCGGCTCAGAGCCGGCCTTTCTGTTCTCACTTCCCTCCCTATGGGATGTCACCCTCACCCAGGTTAGCTCAGCGTTAGCCAGTTGCTTCTCAGACTTCATTCCCAGGCCAGCCCACTTTTGTGAGCTTCAAGAAGCAAATACTGACTGTCTAATTCATACTTCCCCTGGAACAGCTCGCCAGCATCTCAACAACAAACAACAACAACAACAACAAATAACAACAACAAACAACAACAACAACACACTGAGCTGCTGCTGCTGCTTTCCTTTTCCCATCTCTAAAAACGTTGCCTCTCCCGCACCGCTGCTCAGACCAGAAACCTGGTCATCTTCTGTCATGTCTTCCTAGTCTCTTCTCCCCCGCCATCATGCCTTCCTAGTGTTCCTCCTCCCCCACCATCATGTCTTCCTAGTGTTCCTCCTCCCCCGCCATCATGTCTTCCTAGTCTTCCTCTTCCCCCGCCATCATGTCTTCCTAGTCTTCCTCTTCCCCCGCCATCATGTCTTCCTAGTCTTCTTCTTCCCCCGCCATCATGTCTTCCTCTTCCCCCGAGGCCCTACTTCACATGAGTCCTAAGTCTAATTCTGCCTCTACATCGATCCCCAAGGCTCCCAGCCTGCTCCACTCCCGCACGCTGGAGTAGGGAGCTGTCACCTCTGGATGGACCCTGAGGACCACGCCTACTGTGCACGGTGCTTCCTCCCCCTCCTGAGGGTCTCCTTCCTCCTGCCACAGGGTCCTTAAATGAGCCACCGCGTCCCTCTCACTGAAACCTTTCATGGGCTCCATTCAGCCCGAAGCCCTGCGTATCCTGACCCCGACTCTCCTTTCTAACGTCATGCTGCCTCTCCCTCGCTCTCAGGGTGAGTCTCCATGACTTCTCTGCACTTCCTCAGACCCCCTCCCCAGGACAACTCCAGGTTTGTACAAATGCTTTGCTCCCTACCAGCGAGGGTGACTGTGTATGGCTGAATACTTTCTAAATGTAAAGGCAGCGAAAAAGATTACTAAAGAAAAGATCAATAGCTATGGAGGTAATCAAATTCAATTGTCTCTACCTCAAAAAGCATCAGAAAGGAAAGTAACAAAAAACTAAAAGAATATGGGCAGAACTTCTTAAAGATGAAGAGTCAATAAGTCATGTGAATCAATAAGAAAAATTAAGACTGAGCCAGGCCTGGTGGTGCATGCCTGTAATTCCAGTACTTAGAAGGCTGGGACAGGAGGATCGTGGGTTTGAGGACAGCCTAGCAAGACCCTGCTTCAAAATAAAAAGGGTTGGGGGGTGTGGATCAGAGGTAGAATGCCCCTGAGATCAATCCCCAGTATCACCAAAAAAAAAAAAAAAGGCTGAACTAACACATGAGTAATGACAATTTTACAAAACAGGAACTACTATAATAATAATAGACATTAGAAAGAGAAAAAGCTCACTAGTGTTTAGAAGTAAGTAAAACAAATATATGATACAGTGTTTATTATAATTTAAAGGTAAATGCTAAAACTTAAGTTATTACAGCGAGCCAAGAGCTTAGCTAAATGTCGAGAACCTAGCGTTGATCACCACAGGCATGCCACAGAGCCTGTGCCCCAGCACAGCAGAGACCATGAATTAAGATGCTGGTAACAGAGTGAAACTAAAAATCTGGTTTTTAAAATCTGGGTCCCCTTAGTAAAGTAAGTAACATAGCTGGATAGTTGATGTATTCACATTTAATTTCACGAAAAGAAATAATGCTAGAATAAAGAACTGCTCCTCTAATGTTACCGCATCATACATTTAAATAATCATTGTCTCTTTCTTCTCCGCAGCTTTCAGTAAGAGCCACCTTCCCTGTAGGTCTCTCTTCCTTTCCAGCATCCTTCACTGCCAAGTCTCCTCCGACTCCCCATAGGCGGTTATTGTTGGAGCATGCATAGTCCTCTCAGCTCTTCTTTCTCCAGGAATTTACATCCACAAAACTTTGAAATGAAGCGTATGCAGCAGAGAAGGCATTTGCAGCATCTGCAGCGGTGTCTGGGAGCCTGTGCGCAGGACATGCAGAGCTGCTGCATCTCAAAGCTCCCGGAGCAGCAACAGATGGGGCATAGAGGCCACCTGATCATTGGGAGGCTCACTGTGGTGATCCGACAACATCACTGGGAGAGACTTGGAATTCCAGAAAACCCGGGTAGGAGAAAAATCAGAGGACTGCTCTTCAAAAAAAATTACCACTTTCCTGCTGTACTGTGATAGAGGGAACCTAAGGAATACAGGCAGCACCCAAGTGGGTTCCAGGTATGCTCCACTGAGCCCGGAGAATCATAAGGCCGAATGTACTGAACTGAGGCTAATCATAAGAGGTGCTTGGTATTCCCACAGAGTTGTAAATGAGAATCCTGGTGGTTAATCAAATCAGTATTAGTTAAAGAAACATTATTCACTATGAGGCTGCACTATTTTTTTTCAGAATCAATTGCAATGTACTCTTCCAATCCAGTCACGCACTCCACAACTGTCAGGTTCAAGGGAAGTAGACGCAGAAGACACCTTAGATCCCAGGACCCCAATCGCCCTGATTAGGTGACCCATCGATGTCACCCAACATCCACAGCCCAGGTGTGCAGGGAACACTGTTTGTCTTGGCCAACATTTTCACTGCTATAGCCCAAAAGCCTGACCACAGACCACACAACTGAGAGGAAGGAAGGTTTATTTGCTTACTGTTTTCTTGAAGATTTCAGGTTCAGTCCACATGAGACCAAGGTCTATGGATCTTAGGGATGGTGGTGTGAAGCAGAGAGAGGGAGAGAGCAAGGGCTCTGCCCTCACATCATGGAGGCCAGAAGCCAGAGGGAGCAAGCAAGCAAGGAGATTCAAAGACAAAATCACAGTCCCTAAGGCCACACCCCCAAGGACCCACTGCTCTAGCCACACCCCACCGGCCTAGGTTACCACCCAGTAAATCCACTACAATGGATTTACACACTGCTGAGCTTACAACCCTCAGGACTTTAATGACATCAACTCTGAACAGTAATCCATGAGCTCTTCAGGGGACGTTCAGCCATAACACCGTGTCTCTGGTGGTGCAGACACTGACCCTGATGGATTTAATAGGGGAAAAACAAACCCAAGAAAATATGGAAAGTATTTATCTTCCCCACTGCAATACCTGTGTGCTTCCAAAAGGGCACTTTATCAAGATAAGAAACTAGGTTTAAAGTAGAAATATATAAGATATCTAGATTGACAGTTCAAGAAATGAAGAAATAAAATATTTAATAAAGGCCATATTCTCTTGAAGGATCATTAGAAGGATCATTATAGCTGCTAGGATATACAAGAGTACATGAGACACTCTTTGCCATAAATACCCCACAATCCTAGTCATCTAGTGAAAGAGATGAGAATCAAAGACTAGGACAAAATAGATGAAAACATATTTATGATAATAATGACAGAAATATAATGCAATATATAATATAATAAACATTATAATAACTGTAGAAACAATTGGTGAATTTTCTGGGAATTGGAAGTGGGAAAACTATTCTAAGTCAGGATGAATCAGAAAGACTTTCTGGAGGAAATGGTATTTATGTTTTGAAGGAATTAGAAATTGGGCAAGAAAAATGCAGAGGATTTATAAAGAACAGGGAGTGTTCTTGGAACTGAGACTGCAGGTGAACCATCACCTCTGCCCTGGAGAAGGTTAAACTTGAGAGTGGTTCAAATCCTGGTTTTGTCTCCTTCACTCCCCTCTACCCCATCTCCCTCCTTCCACTAAATTATCAGTTTGTCTTCCAACTACATAGTTTTAGGAGAAACTCAAAAGCTGAAAACTCCACTTCTTAGAAAGCAAGAAAGAGAGAAGTGAGGGGAAAAAAAGGAGAAATGAAGTAAAATGAAAATTAAATGAAACAAGATGAAATAAAACTCTCCAGCCTTCAGAATGTAATTTGGGGAACTGGTATTTCCTATTTAACACAAGAACATACACTTTAAATATTGCTATATTTATTGAGGCCAGATAACTCCACGTCCCTCACTATTCGTGTCTTGCCTTATTCTTGGCATTGGACCTAAAGTTCGTTGCTCCAAATTCTGCCCTCTGATCTTGATAAATAGCCTCAAGTTGTGCCATCTGGTAAACTATGTATAAGGTCTGTCCCTTTCCAGGATTGTGTCCTTCATCTTAGTCACAATGCTTTCACTTAAAATACAAAATAGTACAAACAAAAAGCTGTCTGATGTGGCAGACCTGAATGCTGGTCTCTTTCCCTTGAGCATTAGTTTAACATAATTGCTCAAAGCCTCACCTCTGGACCAGCTTATCACCTTTTTTCTTCTCGTCTCGTTCACCATCATCTCACTTCCTCGTGTTTCGGTCGATGCTTGGGTATCCTGCAGTTACCAATTTTCCACTTGTCAAATTTAATGAAATCAGGTCCTAGAGAGGGAACAGTCACTGCAGGGTGGTGTTGACACCAGAGATGCACAGAGGGGATCGTAAAATCAGGGGCAGATTTTGAAAGTCTCCATGAGTAGGGAAACTAAGACCTTCAGCTTCAGAGAGTCCTGCCATCATGGGCACACCTGCCAACATAAGGATGCTGGAAATCCTAATGCGAAAAGGACTTCCAAAAGTAAGGTAGGCAAAACAAACGGGGTTATTGAGGAACTAAGACTGCTTATAAATGAAATGTGATTTACAACTAATATCCCACTTTCAGAGAATCTCTTCTTGGCATACACTGTTATCAAAGGGATGTTAGAAAGGCCACTCTATATGGAATGGTCACTCAACTACATTATAATTAAAATTGCCAAGCAGGTTTTAGTACCTACAGAAATATCCATGTGTATGGTATAGAAAAGAATAAATTCCGTATTTTTTGGTTGTGCTGTTACTAGAAACTAAACTGAAGCCAGGGGCTACAAGCCCTAATCAACAGTTTAATAAAGAAACATGCATGGTCTCAGAAGCTATTGATATAGAGAATATGGTACATGAAGGAATGCATTTATCTATTATATCTTACTAAAAATAAGGAAAAGTTTGGGTAACTCTATTTAGTAGTTATCATCAAATTTGAGTCCACACTTAATCTACGTCTTGTCATTATAAGGTCAAGTTTCAAAAGGAACTCAGTTTACTTGCTAAGGGCAAAAATAAATAAATGAAAGTCTTCCTGTAAATATTCAAAGATCTGCTTCAATAATGTTAAAGTTCCAAGTACTGTGTTTATGATTGCCTGTTGTAAAAAGCTATGTTTGTTAAAAATTTATCTTAGAAAGCTGTGCTTGTTCACTTGAAGTTCTGAGCCATTTTGTCGTAGAAGTTTGATTTTATGCACCAAACCTCAGGATAATTAGCTCACCATCTGTGATCTCACAGTGTTTTGTAACTTCATCCAAATCTAATGACTTGACCTTATTTGTTAGGGGAAGAACAAGATGGCGGTTCGTGTTGGCTTTTCCAAGATCAGCCTATTACAGGAACTAAGGACCCTGCAGCTTGTCTATAAATCTGTACTTTTAATGGTGACACTGCTCTGCTGCTTCTTGAAAAAGAAGTGAGATGTTAGAGAGAAACACTAATAGAACCAGCAGCATTTGGTGACCAGTAAAGGAAGGAAGAAAAAAGAATATTCACAGGAATAGACAATAGAGTCACTAATGAAATACTTTGACCAAAGCTCAAATTTAGTGCGTTGAGGAGTAAGTGAGAAACTGGAATTAATATGTAAATTGTATTTGGGGGATTATTAATGTCCTTTCTTTCCACTTTATAACTTCAAATGATTTCATTTATGATGATTATAAACATAGCAACATTAGCTCAGTAATGATACTGTTTGTTTTGCTCACCTGCATTTTTTTAAAGTTCTATTTCAACATAATGAAACCATTAACAAATTAGTGTTTGGGGGGAAGGGATCCCCACTAAATTGTTACCATGCAGGCAATATTAAAGTTTCACTTAAATATTATTGAGATCATCTTTTTTCAAATCCAATAAGAATTGAAAGATCATTCTCTACTTATCTGAAAGTTGTCTACTTTTCAGACACATATGCTATGATTCTAAGCTAGCACTTTTTGAAATGTGTTTATTTACTCATTTTCGTTTAACAAAATCAAGTATTACCAAAAGGTTAGTGAATTAATCATTTTTATACTGGATCTCTGAGACATAGCACGGACATATTTTTCATCAAATAGAGCATCTGTAGCAAAGCTTCGGTGCCTAAATCTCCTCAAATCGCACCATATGCTTCCAAGAAAAAGAATGGGGGATCTGTCCAGTCACCGGGAATCCTAAAAGGGCAGGGACAGCTGTGACTGGCGTTACAGGGTGGTCACCCATGTGTGTGTGTTTTGAGGGAAACAGTCTTTAATTAATTCTGCACTCACCAGCTGGTCTCTGCTGCCCCTCCCCCCTTTCCCCTTAAAAAAAAATCCAACATGAAAGATGAAGAGCAGCGTCTGTTGACAGACTTAAAAAAAGAAAAGGAAATGGCATTGTTTGCTCGAGCAAGACACTCAGAAAATGTGTGAACTGAGGAGATGTAATTAAATTTCTAGATCATGTAAGTGCAGTCAACTCATTCAAGGAACCCTAAATGTATGGACTTTGAGGATTCTCATTAACGCTGCTTTAAGCTAATAAGCTGACATGACAGGTTGCACAATCTCAATGTGATAGTGAGTAGGTGCTGGCATAGCCTGTGGACTCGGGGTGGAACCAAAGATTGGGGCACTGATGCTCATGTCTACACCAGGGGTTTCAACTTCAGGTGATTTTGCTTCCTAAACATTTCAGAGATGGCTAAATATAGTTTCCTTTGTCAGAACTGGGTTTAGGAACTTGCTTTGGTCATATTGGGTAGAGGTCAGAGGGACAGGAAAACCTCCACCACAAAGGTTATCTGGTATAAAACATCAATGGCAACGAGGTCACAAAATCCTGATCTGGACGTCTAGATGCCAACGAATGTACTGCTTTATATTTCTCTAGTGACACTTGGAAAGGATCAGAAACCACCAGCTGGATCAGGATGTGCATAAAGGTGGCACAGCCAGCATGCACTAGCTCAGCCAAGACTGGAGGCCTGGAGGCAGTCGCTTCTTCTGCAGTGCTGCATGGTTAGATGGAAAGTGCACAGCACAGCAGACCTCCATGAAATGGGGAGAAAGTGCCACTAAAAAATTATAAAATGTAGCAACCTCCCCCACATGGCCCAAGGACCATATATTCATCAGTTTTCCATGGCCATGGCAAAATACCTGAAGAAAACACCTTGGAGGTGGAAAGATAGACTTGGGCACCGGGTTTCAAGGCTTTTAGTGCGTGGTCAGCTGCTCCGCTGTTGTGGACCTGAGGGGAGGCAGAACATCATGACCAGGGGCATGCAGAGCAAGCTGCTCAACTCATGGCACCTGGGAAGCAGAGACAGAGAGGAAAGGACAGGGACAAGATAGACCCTTCCAGGGCATGCCCCTGTGACCTACTTCCTCCAACGAGGCCCCGCCTCCTACAGGTTCTAACACCTCCCAGGAGTGCCATCAAATTATGAACCCATGGATGGGTTAATCCTCTGATGAGACCAGAGCCCTCAGGGTCCAGTCACTTCCGCAGGGCCCCATCTCTAGATCCTGCTGCCTTGGAGACAAAGCCTTGACTACAGGAACCTATGGGGCCATACCAGATCCAAACCATCACAGACTGTGAACAGAGGACAGCATTCACGATTGGCAAGTGGTTTTCATCATTCTATAATTTAATTATTTCCATTATAAAAGGGAAATGCCAACACCTGATAAGCACTTCAAAGCTGGCAGATCCCAATAACCGAGCCATCATCTTTAATGCTTCCTAATGCACATACCAAGCGATGTTATTTTTGAATCAATGATGCTCTGCTATGAAACGTAGTTTTTGAGATAAGTGAATCGAGTGGGGCATCTTGGTTTGCATTCACGGCATCTAAGGTGATTGTGATTGTGTGTTCTCTGTGAGAACCACTTCTCTGGAACATCACTGAAGTGTTGATGCACATAGTGGAGGACTGGACCACAGGACCTCCAAAGTCTTCCCCAAAGCTGAGATTCTTTAACCATACTAAATGTCAACGTGAGAAACAATAGTCAAAGCCAGGCTGGGAAACGCCTATTGGGGTAAAGAACTTGAACATGTTGGTAGGTAGTTGGAAAGATATTGAAGGTTTAGGTCTGGGGAATAAGGACCAAAATGGTACCAAGAAGATGAATCAGGGAATGATGTAAGGATGAAAGCTAAAGGGAAGATGCTAAATCCAGGCATACCACAGGACATGACACATGTCGGCGACACCCAGGAAGTAAGTCCTGATGCTGAGCAGACATGACAGAGGAGAGAGAAGACTCAGGCTCCGATGCCTCCACTGATGAAATTAGAGAAATCAGGGGAAGGTTAAGGCTACTTCAAGGTCTGAGACCCCTTCTAGATGTGCTGGATTTGAGGTTTTTGTTCACTGGACAAATTCCTTCTCATTCCTGTACTCTCTAATTCTATGTCTTCCACGAAGACCTCCCTGGCTTTCCTTGACCAGACAGGGCACTTTGTGGTCATTACTGCCACTGCATGTGAGACCCCCTTCCTTCCACATACTCAGCTCACTAAGTCTTTGTTATATCTCATTTTCCATATTTAATCTGATCTGTCCAAACCTTACCTAGAAAGAATTGGGACCTTTCCTTGACACTCATTGTCAATGGGTTCAATCATGTCCATAGACCCCAATTTCTATGTTGAAGATCTAACTCCCAGTGCCTTACAATTTGACCTTACTTAGATATAACTTCCTTGCAGATATAACTAGTTAAATTGAGATTATTGAGATGGACCCTAATCCAGTGTGACTTGTGTCCCTTATTAAAAGGGGAAATATGGATACGAAGACACACACACAGGGAGAACACCATGCAAAGGTGAAGACAGGGATTTAAATGCCAAGGAACCCCAAAACTACCAGCTAACACCAGGGTTTGGGGGAGGGGCCTGGAACAGATTCCCGTTCACTCTATTCATGAGGAACCAATGCTACCAACACCTTGATCTTGGACTTCTAACTTCCAGGACTATGAAACAATAAAATCATGTGGTTGAAGACACTCGGTTTGTAGTAGTTGTTATAGCAGCACTAGGAAACTCACACACTCTTGAAAATTTAGATACTGGCAACTTCTTAGAAGTTATGGGATTCAAGAACTGGACTCTTTCCTGAACTACAATTTTAAACTCCTATGTAGAAAAAAGTAACAGATATTAAATGCAGTTTGCTTATTCTGTCAATCAGCTTTTTGTTGCTGTGACCAACGTACATGACATAAACAACTTAGAGGAGGGAAGTGGTTCCAGAGGTTTCAGTTTGTGGTGTACTGGCTCCAAGTCAGAAACATCATGGCAGAAGGATGTGGTAGAGGAAAGTTGCTCAGCTCATGGCAGCCGTGAAGCTGAGAGAGGGAGAGGAGGGCCGGGGACAGATATAGTGCTTAAGACCACACTCCAAATGACCCACCTCCTCCAGTCACACCCATCTCTGAACCTTGCCCTGTTGGAGACCAGGCTTCAACACACAAGCTTGGGGGGGGTACTCCAGATCTAAACCATAAAATGTACGTAATCATTTATTCATCTACTCAGTAAACACATAGAAAGAGACTTGCAAAAGTTTTGCTTTCCAACATGTGATGTGGATCACAGAATTCACAGAAGTCATTGCTTTCTGAACAGGGAGTATCTGGGGGTGTCTAATATTCTGGCCCAGCTGTGTGAGAGAGCATATGAAAACTACTGTCCTTTGCAGGATGGCATCTGGAGCTGTGCAGAACAGTCTCTGCACTTAGTTGCCTTCATGGCATTGATATTGCTTTTACATTTGGAAAATAGTTAATAACTATTTATTGAGCAGCCTTTCCACACAACACTGGAAATACTCCATTAAGGAGAAGAAAGATTGGGAAAATTGCAAAATAACAGGATTAAGTCTGACTCCAAGGAATGCTTACATAAATCTAAGTCACATGAATGTTGTTGGAGATTTATAATGATGAAATTGTATCTAATGTAAATCTAGAACAAAGTAGAAAATATACATAATAATAGGAACATTTCTGAAATGTCCAACGCGTCCATGTATTTTCTTTCTATATTGAGATCCAGTTGACTCCCCACAGGAAGGAAAAGCCATTGTATTAACAAAGCAGATCATTAAATATAATTACATTTACAAGCAACACTACTTAAGGTCCCAGATGCCAGGTTGGAGGCAGATTACCAGACATAAAGAGGACAGTTTTCAGTGCGAATAGTGCTATTTACCAGGCAGCTGCACAAAAGGTGACTGCAGTAAATAGCACGCAGACACTTGGTACATTTATGTTATAGCTAGTTATGTCTGCAGCGGAAGGAATCAAGGAGCAAGACTCCTCCAACAGATAACTGTTGGAAATAGATTTTGCAGATAATTGAAATAAGTTAGAATCCTAAAATTTTCAGTCATTCTCTTTACTTGCCACCCAACACAAACTTACAAAAATAGTCAATAAACTGCAAAATTGTATATAATCTTTATTTACCATCCATATAACTTAATATATTCATTCTTTAGGCATCCCTTGAAAACCACAACAGCTCTATGAAGCCTCTCTCCTGTCCTAGGCTCACCAGGCACTCTTTCCTGGGTTTTTCTGACCCTCTGTGGACAGCACTTTGGATAAAAGAAGGGAGGGAAGAGAGAAAATGGATGAAACAAAGGAGGGAGAGAGAAGGGAGGGAAGGAGACAGATGGGGTAAGAAAGGAGGAAAAGGGAGTAGAGATGGAGTATGAGGGAGGATGGAAATGATCTACTGCACAAAGTAACCAAGTCCATCTCCCAAGTCCTGATCAATGCCGGCCCTGTAATGAATGGTAGATTAGTGTGTGAAGTGTCACTGCTGGTTGCCATGGGGAGAGAGAAAGTGTGGGATCTATTCTTGATCAACTTGATCGCTGTAATGTCATTGCTTCTGATAATACACATGTGAATTCTGTGGAAATATCATTTCTCTCCTATGTACCTATACTACAGAATGCTAAGCATTTATTGATTTAAATGAATCTGAGACTGAAGAAAACTAAAACGTACATTATAACCCAGTGAATTGTAAAAATGCCTCAGATTGTCAGTAGGTTTTACTAGCCAATTTTTCTCCCTGTCAAATACCAATTGTGCTCAATGTGCCATATTTTTCTAATTTGGAAATAAGATTACTTATTCCTCCAAGTGAGTTGTTAATTGGCAAGGTACTCAGAAATAAAAGAAATTCAAATTCACAATGGAGGCATTAAGATAATCTCTAATATCCAAAGAAAAGATAGTCTCATTATATTTTATTCGCACGTATAAATTGGATTTTCAAGTAAAACTGACCTGCACTTTTCACTATAATTCCAACTGCATATTTATCTAGAGAGATACATAATGGTCATATGCATGTGTGTACAGGAGGCATAGTATAGTTTGTAAATGACTTCTGTATGCATCCTTTCATCTGATTTTCACTAAAACTGAAGCAGACCAGACAGATCTCATGATGCACACTTTTAAAATTATAACACCAGGACAGTGATGTTTAATGACCTGACCAAGTCACACACAAGGAAGGAGAGGAGAGAGCATGGAGGGGAGAGAGAGCAATGGAAATCCCAAGAGAATGAATTTGGGAGTTTTGTCCTCACATTTCTAATTTTCTCAGTGACAACAGATTTAAAAATTCTAATATGTTCCTGTCTTATAAACTGATAGCCCTAGGGTTACAGTCTCAAGGTCAAAATGTAAGATTCCTTTAAATGCACTTTATTAAATGAAATTCCTTCATAAGATAGACAATAGTATTAAAATGCAACTTTTCAAGTCTTATACTTTAATTTACTTATGTAATGCCAGTAATGTCCATTCCTCCTTTTAAGGCAAATGTGAGCTAGAAGACACAGGGCCTGCATATTCACTCTGAGTGCTACACACAGACTGTCCACTGTTATTTTCACATAATATCGTAAGTCCATTTTTGAGACAGCCTTTGTTAGCTTTTAAGGAAAATATTTGGACTTTAGGTATAAGTTTGATTTTTTCAGACGTGTGTGTGTGGTGTGTGTGTGTGTGTGTGTGTGTGTGTGTGTGTGTAAGACAAAGAGAGATTTTTGCATATTGCTTATTTTAGCCAAGAATTTTTTTCATTTTTTACATTGTTCAAATACATATATGATATCCATTTAAGTGACCGATGTGCTTATACATGAAGTTTATTTACATGGAACAGCACAACTCAGAAGAATTCTATCTGTAGCATGAATAGAGAGACAGACAGAGACAGAGACAGAGAGGGAAAGACTGATTTCTATCCTGCAGAGAAAGTCACCAGCCTGTTTTACTTGTTTTGAGCAGGTTGCGCTCCACAGAGAACTGGCTTCTTTGCACTCATGTCGGTGTGTTACAAATTGTTATTGGCCACTGACCTGGCGCCATCTGCTCCACAAGATTAAACCATTCTACACTCACCTGTGTGGAATCTGGACTTTTTGCCTCTGGTAAAGTGGCCATGATGGGACTTTAAGAAATTCATTATGCTGCCGATCTCCTGGAAATACGAAAATATCTAAACAATGGGATTTTTTTTTCCTATTATCTTCAACACTGTTTTTTTTTTCTTCTTAGGTTCTGGGGGTTGAACCCAGAGGCACTCTTCCACTAAGCTACATCCCCTGCCCTTTAATTTTGAGACAGGGTCAAGTTGCCCAGGTTGTCTTTGAACTTGCAATCTTCCTGCCTTAGCCTCCCAAGTAGCTGGGATTACAGATGTGTGTCACCATGCTAACTCATTTTCTTCAACTTTTTTTTTTATAACAGAACTTATTCCAACATGCTTAGGATTAGCTTTAAAGAAAAAAAGGCATCAGTTTGAAAGCATGTCACTAAATTCATGAGCATTCTTTGGCCTGAGAAAGATTTTTAACCTTATTTAATAGTCTTGGGAAATTCAATCACTGAATGTCTAAAGTATCTAGAATTCAGACATTCTTGTGTTTAGTTAAATACCCCTACGCCCTGGTATATTTTCTGCCTGTATCAAGAGTGTTCTGAGTAAGATAATCTAGAACCCAAAGGAGGTTACAGTGAGAGTTACTTACTATGCCACATGCTTTTGCCCAACCTTTTCGCGTTAAGTATCTGCCTTTAAGGTTGTTTTTTCCTTTGTTTTGACTTTACCCCTTTTTCAAGTAGTAATTATTCCTATGGAAAACAGGTGCAGTTGTCTGAGCCACATCACGCATGGCGAGTGGGAGCTATAATTTAAGGCTAAGAAATGCCTCTCTATTCAAGAAGTAGAAAAATGCTTCACAAAGGACATTGTAAAGGTTACCAGGGTTTCCCTTGGAGGATGTGAATTTTTCCTTTCTTTCTAGAAAGGGAGATGGACTGAGAAGATTCTAAGAAATCATCATCTCAACTCAGAATCTTAGACATCCGGGACAGTTGCTCTTCTTGTTTCTGTTGAAACACTTCTTTGAGGGCATGCTCCCTGTGTTATAAGATCAGATTTTCCTTTCCTAGGATTTATTAGGGTCTAATTGATAATAAGTTAAGTCATATGCGGTATGCCTTAACACAATCTTCCCCTACCCCAGTCATTGATCCAAGGTAGACTACATAGAGATAGCAGGATAGGTATAATCATTTATCTGCAGGAAAGACACTACACTCTCTCTACCACTGTCCAGGGTAAACCTTCCCAGGAAAACCTTTTCATATGCTCTTTGGGCCTTAACCATTCCAGTTTATTTCCTCTGTACATATTCCAGTTTATCAAATATTTAACTTTTTATGATTCTCCAAAAGGAGTATATTATTCCAAATGCCAACTCATCAACTAGGATTAGACACTCTGCTTAAATTCCAATAGCAAATCAGCATTTGTTATGGTGACACTGGATTTATTATATTGAGCCTTAGTCAATGAACACCCACATATTTATCCTAAATGTTCTCTTGACAAGACAGGTCCTTGACATTCTGAATTTGGGCCATTGATATTTTGAATCAACCAACTGGAACTTAAAATTCCCCTTAGTAAATTCACTCTTGTTATTCTTGACCTGAAATGTCAACCTATTCAGGTCTTTTAAAATGTTGATTCATCTAAAGTACTCATTTCATGACTCTGCCTTTTCCCCCTCAGATACTCCTTATAGATATTTACACACACACACACACACACACACGCGCACACACACACACACACACACACACACACACACACACACCAGGATGGATCCAGAACTTGAAGAGCAGCATTATTCATAACATACCTGCTGCAAACAAAAAACTCAAAGCCCAGAGACAGTAAAAGGAAAAAACATATTCTGGTATACTCACAAGAATAAATAGACCCAGCAGTGAAATTGAATAACCTATAACTCATGCAACAAATATGAATGACTCCATTCACATAAATCTCACAATCACAGTGAAGAAAACTACATTGTTCAGGGATGCCTACTTAGATGATAAAACTGTAAATAAGAGCAAAATAAATAAATAACATAAATGTAGAGGTGGTGGGTAATGGGGTTGGTTATAATAATCTACTTCTTAATACAAATGCTTACCTTATAATTATGTGCTCAGTGGGCATTTATGTTATGTGTATTTTCTCTATGGGTATTATAGTTTTCAGGTTAAATGCAAATAATCATGACTCTCGTTCTGTAATCCCCACTGTAGGTCAGAGATGGTAGCGGAGTTTCAGGTGGTGTTTGACAAAAGCTTTCACCCCTTTCTCTTTTCTCTCCACTTCTGCTGTATCCTATGGTGGCTTCAGTAACAGGATGGCTTCTATCATGGAAGCCACATGGCTCATCAGGATAATGTGGGGGTGATGGGTGAGGTTCAATAATGGAACCACACTCAGTAAAGGCATGTTCTTAAACTTGAAAATTCACCAGAGGAGGTAAAATCACTACAGAAAACAAGCAGGATTCTAATCTTCTTAAGTCAATCACCATCCATTTCTGGGACTTGAGTTGTATCAACTTCACTTAAACCATGTGGTTACTACATAATGGGGAAAACTGTGAAATAAATTGTGATTTGCATATACCCATTTGCACACATACATACATACACAATCATACACCCCCACATCTATAGAGAATGTTAATGAAGGGATATATGCCAAGGTATAAGGTGTAGATTTCCATAGTGCCATGGGATTATGAATACTTTCTTTTTTCTTTTGGTTTATCTATACTTTGTGATGCTTCTATAGGAGCAACAGCCCTTTTACTGATTTCTGCATGAGTGGAAGCTCCCATGCAGTACTCTTCAGATTGTACATGTACTTTACAGTCTTGATACTTATTTGGTATTCCATTTCAGCCTATGTCAGTTGTTTACGATTTGATTTTGATCAGTCCTCCGCTCTATTTCTTCCTGAAGTTATCATACCTCTTTGCCTATTCTTTCAACTGCATCTCACTTTAATGGCTCAAGGCTGATACTATTTTGTTCTATAGCAACCTAGCTTCATGTTATTATCCTGCTCAGTTTCTCCTGCACACAGTAGACATCACATCTGAGCATGGCGTATGGTGTCATTGGGAAAATCCAAGAAAGACTGAAGAATGTCTTCTTAAAAGCAGAGCCCCAGCCCTCATTCACTGACAAAACAGCACTATCTGAACCAAAGTGCCTGTATAAGAACTCTATAAACAAGTTAAGAGTTTCAGGACCCCAAATGAATGCAAGCCCCAAACAGCTGCATTGAAATGTATTAAGAAAAGCCTTTGCATTCTATCCATGAGCAACCCTCCCTAGTGGGCACAGCTCAGAACATTTGGGAGTAAGTCCAAACTCATGTCTTCTTCCCCAGGAAGGAAAGAGAAGAGATCAATGTGTATTCTCCCACACTTCAGGGGATACCCCAGAAACAGATTTCTCTTTTTCCTGACTTGGAACATTAATGAAACCAGCATAATCTGCATCCCTGGGGGCCACTGAGAATAAAAGATACATGGTTGGCTTGTTGCTACAGCGCCAGAAATCCCATAGAACTATAGACAAGCACCAGAGTGATAAGAGATTACGACCCTCAGAAAAACAAGCAGGCAAAACTCTCTGATTTGGAAATTACATACCCAATCTCAGAGAAAGTACATTCTCAAAAAGTTTCAGAGGCCCCCAGAATCTCTAGCCAGACTGATTGGTGAAGGTCTTTTCCTGTAGTACGCCAGTCTGTAAAGGTAATTATTCTTTCAAATTCCCAAGTCTCAGAAGAAAACAAATAATAATTATATAATAAAAAGCATACAAAGAAACAGGGCAACATGACTCAAACAAAGAATAAAACTAATCTCCAGAAACCAACCCTAAAGAAAATAAAATTCATCAACTGCTTGACAAAGAATTCAAAAAGTCACCTTAATAGCATTGGATGTGCTTAAATAGAACACAGATAGACAATTAGGAAGAAACAGGAAACAATGCATGAAACAAAATGTGAATATCAACAAGGAGAAATAAAGAATTGTTGTTCAGTGGGTATAAAGCTTCAGTTTTGAAAGATGAAAAAGTTCTAGAGACCTATAGCACAACATTGTACATGTAGTTAACACTTCTATACTCTTCAATTAAAAACTGTTAAATGGTAAATTTTATGTTATGTGTTTTATATCACAATTTTTTAAAAGAACACCAAATAAAGCCCCAAAACTTGACCCTAAAGTCTTAGAACATGCAGACCTTAGAAATTTGCTCAAATCCCTAATTTTATAGATGAACAAACTGTAGTCTTATTTTTTTCTGGCTTTATTCTCAGACAAGCAGTCAGGTTAGTTTGTAGTAGCTTATTTTTGTAAATTATTGTCTCCCCGTGTTTTAAAGCTTTAAAAATTATTTGTGATGTGTGTGATACATAATATGTATCACTTTTATGAGAATCTATAGGCCAATTTATAGCTTTTAAATGCTTCTTTGTGAAGCTCAGGATGTCAGACATACCCCAGTTCCCTGGTATTTCATAATTCCCCATCATGTGCCAAAGATTAACAATAGTACTTACAAGGTCACATTTGCAGCTCTCTCCGTATCTTGGCATGGGATGGAAACGGGCTTAACTTAAAAAGAGCTAGATGAAATTTTGTCTTTATTTCCTTACCTATCTTGGGCTGTAATCCAAGATTCTGATAGATGTGTTTGTTGTTATTGTTTGCTTTTTCTCAATGAAGACTATAGGGGACAAAACTACAATGAATAGTTTTTGAATGAACTCATCCCTACTTTCTACACCATCTGTGCCAAGCAGAGGCTGAGCCTTTTGGCTCTCACTCTTAGCACAACACAAAGGAGCCCGCGAACTGTCCTGGGTAGTTCCTGTGCCTCCACTCAGGCTGAGATGTCATCCTGACTTTCTTACTGTTTTCACTTTGCATAGACACTTTGCACCTGTGTCCCAGTTAAATGTCACTTCACAGGTAGACCCTGAAGAATGGAATGACACTTCTAGGTGACTTTTTTTGTTTCGACAATAATAGAGTCTCCCATTCCATTTATGTCCTATCTGATTTTACAATGTCTGTCCACTGAGCTATAATGATCTTTCCTCCTAATGTTTCAAAATCCACTCTTCTGTGCTTTACTGTACAACAGACTGTTTCAACATGGTACAAACAAACATGTAGGACTACCTTCTCTAATATTTTTGTTGTGTGCTGCAGATTGAAACCAGAGTCCTTCTACTTTGGAGCAATACCCCCAGCCCTTATTTTATTTTTGATACAGGGTCTTGCTAAATTGCTGAGAGCCTCACTAAGCTGCTGAGGATGGCCTGTAACCTATGATCCTCCTGTCTCAGCCTCCCAAGTACTGGGATGACAGGCATGCACCACCACATCCAGCACCAACAAGTTCTTATCTATTAATTAAAATCAAACCCATCATAGCACTTGTCATGATATTGATTTCACAATGATAATCTTGTTAGAAAGCAACCAAACTTCTTAAAATGCCCAGACTTTTGCAGAATAAATGTTTCAGAAAAAGCTTGACTGTGTTGGAGTCTTCTCTATGGCAGGTCAGCCATGACTAAAATTTACAGAGGTCTCGCTCAGCAACAAGAGCTGAGATGCTATTGCATTTGATCTTGCACTTAATTCTGCAAGGCTCTCTGCTTACCCCATTTCACAGATGAGGCCTAGAAAGGTTTTTCCATGCACTCATTATCTTAAAGAAGGGGGGAGCAGAACCAGAATTCCAACTGTGTGGCTACCTCAAGTGTGTCTTCTTACTGACCATGTTGACCTAGACTGCAATTTTCCATCTCCATGTCTGTTTATAATTGATATTAGGAAAATTCCATTTAGCATCCTTATCTGAATGCTTATGTATCCACGGCTTTAGCGAACTTCCTTCCTGAGATTCCCTCTAGAACCTGCTATTTGTTTCTGTACAGTGTAAAATAAAAAATAGCAGGCTTGGTCTATATAAAACATTTTCTCAACATTCACTTCTAAGTTTCTCCATTTCTTAGGCTGTCTGTCTTTCTTTTGTCTTGCTCTTATATTTAGTTTTAAATCACTGAAATAAATGTAAAGTTAATGGCTCTCTATTCCAAATAATAAAGATAAAAGGCATATTAATAGATTTTTTAAAGGAGATTTGGGAGCTCGCAGAATCATTTCTACCCAGGGATTTCCAACCACATATTAATGAACTGCTTATAACCAAGAATCTAAATTGGAAAGAAAATGAGTAAGCCAAGTAAGACTTTATCATTCTTAAAGGAATTATTTAATATTTCGAAAGGGTTCATTAAAGGCACACTGTACCACATGCTAGAGGTTTAACCTCCCAAGTTTATTTTTAAAACACTAATTCCAGTAACAAAAAATGAAATTAAAATGCTTTCAACATTTTAGTTATAGAAAAAGAGGAATTCAAAGGCTGATTTTTATGCATAATTCAATTTCACTTATTAGAACTTAAATGTAAAACTCACTCTTATCCACACCTTCAAGCATATGCTTTCACCAAAAATGCTCCCCAATGATATTTATGAAGTACCAACTGACTTTACATTACTTAAGGGTAATTATGGTTGTCATGGTAACTAGTTGTGGATAAATGAGAAGCATCAAAAATTTATGAAAAATATGACAAACTATTTGAACATGGTATGGATTATATCTTCTTTTTTCCCTTAAAATCCTGTAAGTCTAAACTTTATTTTTTATGCATTTATTTTTTTCATGTGTTGCAATTATTTGAAGAATCCCACCAAGAGTATACCAAGGGGAAGTTCTGGCTCTCATTTTGCTATGGATTAATTGGGGCTCAGCAAACATTTTCTGCAAAGGGGGCAGACAGCAAATGATTCAGACTCTGTGGGACGTAGGGTCTGAGTGGTTCCCACATTCTTTGTTTGGGCTGTTTTGTTTTTAACCATAACTTTAAAATGTCAGCACCGTGCTTATTCTGTGGGCTGTGCACACACTGGCCACAGGCTGGATGTGGCCTGCTGGTGTGGTTTGCTGCCCCCAGCTATCAACGGTTTCCTACATGGCAGTTTCTAAAGAACCAACTTTCTTTTCTCTTAAAAAGTAATGAGAGCCCAGGGTAAATAATCAGACCTTTCACAAGCCTCGATCCACTACAAGCTAGCAGTGTCACCTTGAGTAAATTGCTCAGCTTCCCTGTCTTCTTCATTTACCTGTAAAATGAGCAGATGATTGTTGAGGTGGGAGAAGGAGAGAGAGGGGGTCAGAAGCATGAACAGTGGGGCAGGATCTGGGAATGTGGGGCCAAGGGGAGATGCAACAGAAAGTGAGATGAAGGCTCCCCAAGGCCAGAGTTCAGGGGCTGTGGGAGCTGGAGTCTCCGAAGGGCAGGCTTGAGACCCTAGGCAGCTCCCCTTCCTCATCTGCAATGCTTATGTCCACGCACGGGACACCTACCAAACCCAGATATTCCTAACAGGAAATCATTGAAGTGCTTTAAGCAAGTGGTCTCATGGCCACATTTGCATTGAAGATAAATCACTCTGGCAACTGTAGGCCTGGCTGGGAGGGGTGCAGACTGGAGCAGGAAGATGAATTAGGGGCTGGTCCCTGAGCCCTGGCTGCGGATGATGAAGCTGGATCCAGGGCAGTCACAGAAGGTCAGAATAGAGAAGAGTAATCTAAGCAACGTTCCTGAGATAAATGGCAAAGACTGAATGACTTAAGGAAAATGGAGAGTGGGGGAGGAAAAGGAAGAGCGGATGGATAAGGGAAATATGGGCAGGACACACAGAGGAAACAGGGGCTGAGAGAGCAACGGAGCGCAGGATTCCAGTCTGGACAGCAGAATGCAGGCCTGGTAAGGAGCATCCAGGTAAGGTGTCATCCTGCAGGCAGACACAAAAAAGAGGCCAGGCCTGGGGATGCAGGTGTGGAACTCAGGAACATGCACGCAGTGCGCAAACGCAGGAGAGAGGAGGGGAAGGCTTGGGAAGCAAGTACAGCTGGAAAGGCAGCGGGCCAACGACGGAGCATGCAGAGCTGACCCGAGGAAGAAGAGAGAAGCAGGGGGGCAGGCGGCACAGAATTGGACTGCAGAGGGCTAAGCAACGAACTTGGGCAGGAGTGAACAAGGACAGCTCTACCCAGCTCTTCCACGTCAGCAAGATAAGCCCACTGCAGAAATGATAAAGACTAGGTCAATTCAAATGGTTATTTCTTAAAACACCACTCTTTATAAAATATGATAACCCTGTGTGGGATACACCTGTCCAAACAGCAAGACTCCACCTCAAACAAACAAAAAGAAATCGTTGGACACATCCCACCATGGAACATTCACAATGTACTGTGTCTAAGTCTACACTTTCAATTAGCGTTAGATAATATAAAACTAAACTTCCTTAGAATTAAAGGTCTAGTATACTGTCAAGTCTTCCTGGCCATTGAAATAACAGGAATAAGTAAGAAAGTCATTGCATACTCCGCCGGGCATGGTGGCGCACGCTTGTAATCCCAGTACTTTGGAAGGCGGAGACCGGAGGATCCCAGTTCGCGGCCAGCCTCAGCTCTCTCTCTCTCTCTCTCTCTCTCTCTCTACTTAGTGAGGCCCTCCGCAACTTCGTGAGACCCGGTTTCAAAATAAAGTATAAAAAATAGGTCTGGGCGTTTGGCGCAAAGGTAGAACGCCCCCGGTACCTCAAAAAAAAAAAAAAGAAAGTCATTGCACACTCTGACATCCGCAGGAGAGATACAGTGGTAACACTTTCACATGCTACGTGCATGTAGCCGAGTTCCATACCTGCATCTCCAAGCCCATCCTCTTTTTTGTGCCTTCAGACCTGTGCCTGACTGCAGGCCACCTTACCTCCTTACCTGGATGCTCCTTGTCTCTCTAGGTGTCTGGGGGGGCTCACCTTGAATTCTTGAATGACTCAAAGGCATCACTCAAGAACATGACCCAGAGGTTGACTGTGTCCCAGGGCCACACTCTGCTTATGTAGGATCGGAATCAGAAATCTGGGAGAAACCCTCTCCTTTGCAGGCCCCTCCAGGGAACTAGAATTGGCAGCCCAAGGAGCGCCTTGCCCTAGTCTTTAGAGGTTCGTGATAATCTTTACAAAGTCAAATGACTGTACACTCGAACCCCTGTTCATTTCCAGGGAATGTCACAACAGAACTATTCATTGATATCACCTTCTACTATCCAAAAAAATCATTGCTTAGTACATTCCCTTGAAGGAAGCCCATGCTTCAGAGAGACATGTTGAGTAGATGTCCTTAATTTAAGTCGGCTCATTAGTTCCCTATATTCTAAGAGCATTGCCAAAATCCTTAGAGGGTCACAAACAGGGCAGGCTCTCAGGACATGGAAGTGGAGCAGACTTGGAGACATGACTCAAATAAGTCGATGATCACCCCATGTGGTGCAGCCCAGTGGAGCATCTAATTTGGCCTCCGTGGCCTATGAGAGAGAAGCAACAGGATTCAGTGACAGGAAACCCAGAAAGTGGAAGGAATGGCCGTACCTGCCCAGCATCCTTGGCAGGGCAGGTGTGACGGTCAAAGGAGGTGTTCGAAGGAAAAGTGAATTACCGAAGACGGAGGTGTCAGTACCGTGGGCCCTGCAGTTTATCTCACGGTGGAGACATTCTGCTGTCTAGGACTTTCCTTCTCTCCATGCAGTTCAGGTGAAAGTTGCCTGCTTTTACTGCTTGGCTTATTTTTTAATCCACATGGTCAAATTACATGCATTTTATTTTAATAAGGTCTACTGGTGTCTTGACATGCTCAGTCTTTGCTCTCTAGAAATCTTACAGAACAATGCGTTTGCCGAGTACAGAGCAGAACCTAGCGAGGAGGAGAGGCGACAAGGAAGTCTGGGGATGGAGAACTCATAGGGAAGGGGTGAGGAGAGAGGGGAAGCAGCCGGTCCAGGACAGGCATCCCTCACGCCAGCCCTGCTCTCAGGGGACATCACCCAGTCATCCAGTCAGCCCATTCACAGACCTCTGAGCTGCCAGTGTGCAAGGAATGGTGAGGCCCAGGTCCCTGCCAATGTCTAGCCAGGTGATCTTCTGAGCATCACCCCAATCCCCTGGGCCTCTTCCTTTCCCCTGCAGTCCCAGCGGCTTGCACCAACCAGCTTTCAAGTTCCTTTCTTTCTACCCTGGCATTTCTTGGTGTATGAACAGTCGAGACCACAGGCTCCGATTCGCTGCACTGGTAAGATTTGGAAAGGACAGTTCCATCGTTGAGGGGCTCAGCTGAGCACCAGCTCCAGGTTTTTAAAAGTAGCACTTCCAAACAGCCCAGTTCCAGTGCAATTTCTTTTCTCACTCATGCACATGTTTAACACATTCATGATCTGCAACCTATATACATATATATACACACATACATGCACATATATTTGGATAGCATATACATTCTACGGATGCATATGGTTTCACCCAACATTTTTATTTTCTGACTTCCTAAGGAGGATGAGATGTTCCTACTTTTATTTAGTCTCCTTCAGGAACATTTATGTCCTGCGATTCAGGAGACTTCTTTACCTGCAGGAGCACTGAGGGCCCCTACATCACTTTAATGACCTGGAGCGCTAGCTGCTGGGGCTAGCATCTGCACGCATTCTCAGACAGGGGGAAGGGGATATTTCCCATACTAATTGCACATGTGAACTACTTCAGTTATCTTAGCGTGTACGAAGCAAGTCATTCCACTTTATTAAACCCTCCTCCAACCCTCATTGGATGCAGATGAACTCAATCACCCCACTGTGCTCTCCAAATGACATTTTATTGATTAAATTAAATTTTCCTTTAGCAAACAAATATCACACTCTAGATGAATTTTATAGCATGTAAGAAAGTCTCTGGAATATATTAATGCTGGCTATAAAGCAATAATGTATATCCTGGTTTCCAAACTATCTACCAAACACAAATCGCATAAACTCACACAAATTGACTACATGTGATAAGGGACCATAGCCATTCATGGTAAGTACACATATGTGTATATATTAGCAAACTAAAACAACTTCAAACCAACAGAAATGTTTTAGACACCCTCAACCTATGGATAGGACAAATTGCCTTCAAAGCTCTTAAAAATACCAAGAGCAAAATTCAACTTATTCTAGCCAGGTGTGGTGGTGTATGCCTATAATTCCAGTGCTTGGGAGGCTGAGACAGGAGGAGTGCAGGTTCGGGACCAGTCTCAGCCATTTATCAAGACTCTCAGCAACCTAGCGAGACCCTGTTTCAAAATTAAAAATAGGGCTTGGGGTGTTGCTCAGAGGCAGAATGCCCCTGGGTTCAATCCCCAGTAACACACACACACACACACACACACACACACACACACACACAATCAACTTATTCTGGGACTATGAAATAATCCCATGAAGAGCATGCCTGCGGGTCTAGCTGGCCTGTGGTTGTCCCTCCTGAGTCTGTGGCTTTGATTCCACCATCCATCTACTGGATGAGCTGGGGTCCCTAGTCCTTCCTCTTGATCTCAATGGAAAGCTCTAGGTGGTACATGGAAGGCTGTGGAAACCTCCTCACACCCCCAAGCACGCAAGGTAAACGCAGGTGTGAAACGTAACCATCATTCCCACAGAGACTCCTGAGATGAATTACATCGGATTCTCAAAGAAAGCCACACGCCAAAGAGCCGGAGAGCTCCCCAGAGCCCCCGCACTTGGGAGCCTGCAGGCCGCTCTCTGCTCCTTCAGCCTCGGCCAGTCCAGAGCTGCCAAGTTTCACTTGGCCCTGCGGAGCAATGGCTCCTCTTCCAATGGCCAAGTAAATCTTGCAGGAGGCAAAAGCTTAACGCGCGATTTTAATGCATTGGCTCACTCCCTCCAAAGAGTTCCCAGCCACAAGTGAGTATTTGCTGGTTTCCTCTAAATGACAGAAATACTAAGAACTTCATGGGAAATCCTTCCATTTCCTTTCGGGGGCGTACAAGACACGAATTAACCCGAGCTCTTGGGCAGTTCTAACGACTTATTTGGTTTTACCCAGACAGGGAAGAGGGGGCTCCGAATGAAGAGCCAGGCATCGTGCCCCCAGTAGGTGCCACGCAGCCCCCTCGCCCGCCCACTCGCCCACCACTTAGTCTCTAAGACAATGGAGCCGACGACATCGCCCAGCGGGGGTCGCGGCGAGGGGTCAGTAGGATCTGCACCAGAGGCAACAGCTGGGGAGCTCTTTCTCTCCCGCATCTTTGTTCTCGGAAATAGTCTCTCTTCTCGATTCCCCCAAAGAAAAAGAGAAGAGGAAGCGCACGCCCTGCCGCCCCCAGGAGCGGTCGCATAGGTGATCACGCCGCTTCACCCATCTCCCATGGCAACCACGGGCTTCCGCGTCCCTCCAAATTGCCAGTTTCGCCTCTTCCTTCTGGGCTAGGTCCAGAGTTCAGAGGGTGTCCTCGCTCAGCCTCCGTTCTCCTGTCTAAACGATGCGGCGGAGTCCCCGATCCGATCCCCCACCCGGGAAGGGGCGGATACGCCTTTCTCCAAGTCCCCGAGGCGTGTCCAGCCCTCCCCATGCTGGCACTCCAGCTGGGGACCCCGCGAGGCGAGTCCGAGCAGCACCCGTCACCCTCGCGGAGTTGCCACCCCGCCAACCTCCAGGCCCGGAGGCGGGAACCCCAAGTTCCCAGCACTGGGGACCGCGCGCGCCCCGCCACCGCCCCTACCTGCTGGAGAAGGGTCCGCGGGAGCCGGTTCCTGGCTGCGCCGCGAGGGTCCCGACGGGGCTCGGGAGCAGCCGGGTCCAGCAAGGGTCCGGACGGGGTTCGGGAGCAGCCGGTTGCAGCGAGGGTCCGGACGGGGCTCGGGAGCAGCCGGGTCCAGCAATGGTCCGGACGGGGCTCGGGAGCAGCCGGGTGCAGCGAGGGTCCGGACGAGGCTCGGGTGCAGCGAGGGTCCGGACGAGGCTCGGGAGCAGCCGGGTGCAGCAATGGTCCGGACGAGGCTCGGGTGCAGCCGGGTGCAGCGAGGGTCCGGACGGGGCTCGGGAGCAGCCGGGTGCAGCGAGGGTCTGGACGCGGCTCGGGAGCAGCCGGGTGCAGCGAGGGTCTGGACGCGGCTCGGGAGCAGCCGGGTGCAGCGAGGGTCTGGACGCGGCTCGGAAGCAGCCGGGTGCAGCAATGGTCCGGACGGGGCTCGGGAGCACCCCCGCGCAGCGCAGCGCCTGTGCGCCCGGCTCCGATGTGCACAGCCCACTGGCTGCAGACTGCAAAGACCGCTCGCTCCGCCAGCCGGTGCGCTGAGCTCGCGGTGCAGCCCCCCCCCCCCCCGACCCGCAGCCGCCGCCCCGCCCTCCCCGGGCTCCCCCGCGCGGTGCCGCCCCGCCCGCGTCCTGGGCGCGCTCCAGCCCCGCGCCTCGCCCGCCCCGCGCTCGCCCCGCGCTCCACGTCGGTCCCGCCCGAGCCCCGCCGGGCCCCCGCCTCCTCCTCCTCCTCCCTCTCTTCCTCCTCCCTCTCACGCGCTCTCACGCGTGCTCCGAGACCGCGCCTCTCGGGGTCTGGCTCCTCCCGCGAGCCTCTCCGCGCGTCCCCCGTTTGCTGGGTATCCAAGAATGGGGCTGACGCTCCAAACTTTTCGGTCCTGACTTCTGCAAGAACCCAGGGTGCCGGAGGGGAAGGGGGTGTCCGGGAGCGGTGCCCTAGAGCGGGGACCCCTCCCTCGACAGTCCGATGGGAACAAAGGCCATCGCGGGGGACGGTGGCAAGTGTCGCCAAGTGAGATGGGTGACCCCCTTGAAAGCAACAGGAGCCAGAACAGACCTTCCCCTCTCTGGCACTCAAGTGCCTCTGGAAATCTGTCCCAAAATGTGAACTTGAGCGTGGGACAAGATGAGCAAGTGCTCCAGGAGCCTCTCCCCTGCGGACTGCCTGCCCTCCGCGAAGGGCTCCAGAGGATGGCGGTGCGTGCGCTATGAGAAAATATGGGGTGTACCCCGGCCCCAGATGTGTTTTGGTTGACTGTAAAATGTTTCACTGTCCACATTTTGCCATGAGGGATACAGCTATAGTAATTCTGGGGTTAACGTGATATAGGTACATGCATTCGATGACATTTGTATACACATACAAACAGCAGGGGGCCTTGCGTCTCAATAACTCAATAATGTTATTCAGACGAGTTCATAACGGAATCAGTATTAGATTCATCAGGATAAATCATATTGGCATGATTATATAAAAAGGAGAGAACCCATAGTTCTCCGCATAGAATGTAAGTTTTATACCTCTACGAATTTATGAACCTGCATTTTGGGGAATAGGTTAAAAGACGAGATACTTTCTTAATTGCCATTCATATTTAAGTGATTTGGAATATATTTGGTGAATTTTAAGATAGAATCAATTAAGCTAATCAATTTATTTTATAACTACTATATATAGTATATCTATATATATATATAGTAGCTATATATATATCCTAGTAGCTATATATATAGTAGATATATATAGTAATATATATATATGTATATATCCTATCTATATAGACTATATAGAGATGGTTTCCATGTATAAAGTAGCAAGACTGGAGTCTCAAGTCAGAGTTAACTCTCGTAAAAATAATTCACAAAATCACTGAATTTGTCAAAACAATTCAACAATAGTACCAAGAATAATGTAGGCTGGTCAGAATGGTTGTGAATTAAAATTAAAATAGATGCTTCCGTGTCTCTTTGTTTTCCTGGCATTTTAAGCATTTAGTACCAGAAAACTATAAATGTGGTGTGAGGAATATTAGCCATTTCTATGTTTATTGTTTCACATACTATTTGAAATTATCCTGTTTCTCTTTATACTGTAAGACTTCCATAGAAGAAACATGCACAATGTTAGCTTACTGTAAATTAGCTCTGGTACCCAGCATTTTCAACTCTGCAGACACCTATCAAACTGTGCCTATTAGAATACTGATGTGGGCCCAGCCTGAGAGGGCAGGCTTTGTGTTGCTTACGAGTGTGTTTCTAAAATATAGATTGTATATTAAATACATGTTTATATCTATCATGTAGCTAAGTTTCTGTGATAGCGACTTAGAAGATAAGAAAAAAATGTAAATCATAAATACACATGTTTGTGCCCCAGCAATTCCATCCCATTCCGCATCATGTAGGAACCAACACACAGCTGACTTTGATAAGGTTTTTAAAAAGGATTACACCCTCTCGCGTATAGGCAATGTATTATTAACAATGTCAATATTGGTTTCATTCCCAAAGGCAATTCGTCTCTCTACAGTGAGGTGTAAACACCGGTGAGCCTGGTTCATCTCTCTGCATACAGGGAGATGTCCAATAGAAACGATCACTCTTACATGGTAGACCTTTGGTAGACCTTTAGCAACCCCCTGAGGTTCAGAGAGGTGAGAGCCATGTGGCTAAACTCTTGTTCTGGATAAACTTTTTGTCACTTTTCAAGAGAGACATTTTTAGTTCCATCTGAAAATTGTGTAAAGTGAATTCTTTTATTACACTCATAATCTATTCTGCCTCTATAGCTGCCATTCTCAAAGGAACTAGATATGGACACATGGAAATAAATTAATTTGCTAGTTCCTAGCAGTTATCTGGGAAACAGAGACAGTCATTCCCCATAAAACACCACATCTCTATTAAAGTTGTCCCCCTAAGAGCACTGGTGTGTGCCAGGAAATGGGGAATTCAGGAATATTGTTGGGAAATGCAACATCATTTTCCATCAACATGAAGTTAAAACACCTGCTTCCCAATTTGTTATGAATGTCAATTTGTTATGAATTTTCCTGCTTCCCAATTTGTTATGAATGCCCAATCCGTTTAAATTTTCTAATGACATTGCATAGGCTTGATACCTCTTCATCTAGCATGGATCCAAAACAAAACTGAAGCTAAATAAATATTAGTTATATTCCATACAATAAAGACATTGGCGTTTCAACATGTTGTTGCAGGTGTTGCCGAAACCATGTATGAAAGGTGAATTTACAAAAAAAAAAAACCACTGTATACCAGAATTCACTATTCAAAGAACTATTTCCAGAAAATTATGTAAAATTAAAAATCAGGGCTGGGGTGTGGCTCAGTAGAAGAGCACTTGCCTAGCATGTGTGAGGGTCTGGGTTGATTCCCAAGTACTATGATAAGAAAAAATTTATGAAATTACTAGTATACCTCTTTTTTAATAGATGCAATTGTCTATAATATGATATCAAGGATTTGACAATATTTTCATTTGCTCTTTCCCTTCATAGTTGAAGACCCTGGTGATTGGCTTCAGGAAACAGCACGGCATATTTTGTACATAAAATAATTTTTCTCACTTGTCTTCACTGCACACATTTTTGGTGCACATTTCTTATCATCTGTATATACAGTTTTAAAATCACTTCAAAAACAAAGAAATAATTTACATACTAGACCAAAATAGCAACCTAAGCATAAAGGGTTGGGGGGCTGGCAAACATCGGCCACTAGGTGATCCCTTGAGATATGTTAATCCCGTCACCTGTTGATAAACATTAGTTGTTTATTTTGACCACTGTGCACAAAGTGTGCTGCTCTGCACACACATGCCACATTGCTGTTTGGCCATGGGCTTTCACATCTTTTGAGTAAACAGCTCTCTGTAGAACGGCTAGAGGAGCAGAGCACGCTTGACGTTTTCAGTAACTTCCTGGCATTTTTCCTCAGTGGTTTGTCATTTTGCCTTCATACCCTCAAGGTACCGAATTCTGGCTTCTGCCTATTCTTGCCAGCACTTTGCATATTAAGTCTTTTTAATGTTAGAAATTCCAATAAGTGCACAGTAATAGTAGAACATTAAGGTTTTAACTTTATTTCCCTCCTGACTAATGATGTTGACCACATTTTCATATGCTCATTTAACACCCACACATCTACTTTTGTGAAATGTCTACTCAAATCTTTGGTTTTTTTCCCTCTTAAGATGGCCTGCATGCCCCCTTGAATGCATATCCACTCTCCTAAATAAACCTCTGTCTTTGTCTCTGAAAATACAAAACAAACAAACAAAAACAAATCTTTGGCCCATTTGGCATTTGGTAGTTTTATTTCTTACTATTGAAGCTTGAGAATCTTTTACATGTTCCAAATACAAGTCCTTTATCAGAAATGTATACTACAAATATTTTCTCCCAGTGTGTGACTTGTCTTTTCATTCTTTTAACAGAGGATATCAGAGAATAGAAATTCTTAACTTGGATTAAATTCAATTTATCAATTTTTCTATTGTATATTTTGCCTTTGTGTCATATCTCAGAAATCTTTGGCTGATCCAAGGTTCAAAAGACTTTCTCCTATATTTTCTTCTATTTTATAGTTTTATGTTTAAATTTGGAACTAAGATTCATTTAGCATTATTTTTGCATGTGCCACAATGTATAGAATGGTATTCCTTTTTTAAAAAATCAATTTTTTGACATCTAATTGTCCTTGTTCCATATCTTTAAAAAGCTAACCTATGTCTACTGAATTTATCTATACCTTTAAAAAACTCAATTGACCATATATGTGTGGATCTATTTCTGGACTTTATCCTATTCCATTGATCCACTTGCATAAATTTACACTTCTAACATACTGTCTTTTCTATAGCTTAGGTTGCCTTAAAATCGATAGCGTGAATTTTCAAATATAGTGTTTATTTTTTTAATTGTTTTTGTTTAGCATAGGATTTTGCATTTTAGAGTCAGCTTGTTGGTTTATTTAAAAGCTAAAAAGCTACTGGAATTCTTATTGAGATTGCACTGAATCAATAGGTTAATTTGTGGATAAGTGACATTTAACAATCTTGAATGCTCAATCCTTAAACAAGGTGAATCTCTTCACCTAGAAATCTCTCAATCACTTTAAGTCTACTTTAATTTCTTTCAACAATATTTCTTATTTTCAGTAGACAGGTCCTAGATATGTTTTGTGGTATTTGTCCCTAAAGATTTCATATTTGGGGTACTATTTAAATAACATTCATTTTATTTTTTTATTTTTTTTAATAACATTCATTTTAAAATTCCATTCCTTGGTCTCCGCTGCCAATATATATTATGTATTTAGAACTCATATCCTCCACCCTTGCTAAACCCATTAATTTTAGTAGTTTTATTGTTCTATTCCATAGGATTTTTTTTACATATATGCTCATGTTCTCTGCAAATAAAGATAGGCTTCCTTCTTTTCAATCTAAATCCATTTTATTTTTTCTTGCCATGGTGCACCTATTAGAACCTTCAGAATCAAACTGAACACATTCATGAAAGCGGCCCCCACCTGGCTCATTCTTTCACCCTCACCCCTGAAGACAACTGCAGGCTTGCTGTAGCTCCCTTGTATGAGGATGAGGAAGTTTTTTCTTCCATTTCTGGATTCTGAGAGATTTTTTCTGAGGTGTGGGTATTGGATTTTGTCAAATGCCAGTTTTCCTTTATTGAGATGACCATGTAGTTTCTCTCTATCATTTGTTAATATGGTGACTTACACTGGTTAATTTTCAAATGTTAAACCAACCTTGGATTCTGGGATATACCATACTTGGTTATGATATTATTCTTTTAAAATATTATTGAACTTTATTTGCTTAAATTTGGTTAGGAATTATTGCATCTCTGTTCATGAGGATATTGGTCTATAGTTTTCTTTTATTGTCATACATTTATCTGGCTTTAATATTAAATTGCCCTCAAAGAATAAATTGAGAACTAACTTGTCCTCCTCATTTTCCTGAAATAATTTGTGTAGAATTTGAATGACTTCTTAAATTGTTTGATAGAATTCACCAATAGAGCTATCTAGGCCTTTTATTTTTTTCTCTCCTTTGTTTTTTTTTTTTTTTTTTTTTTTGGTGGGACTGGGGATTGAACCCAGGGGCATTCTACTCTAAGAAACACCCCGAGACCTTTCCGTATTTTGTTTTGAAACAAGGTCCCAATAGGTTGCGGAAAGTCTCGCTAAATTGCCGAGACTGATCTGCAATCTTTAATCCTACTGTCTCAGCCTCCCAAGTACTGGGATTATAGGAGTGTACCACACACCCAGCTAGACCTAAAATGTTCTTTGATTTAATACATTTACTACAAGTTAAATTACTTTAATAGGCATGGGGCTAATCAATTTATTTCTTTGTGAGAGAACTTTGGTAGTTTATTTCTTTCAAAGAATTTATCCATTTTATATAGGCTGTCAAATATATTGACTTAAAAATGTTCATAAAAATTCTGTATTATTATTTTAACAGCTTTAGGGTGTATAATGAGGTGACCTCTCCCATTGTCAGTATTGGTGACACACAACTTCTTTGTCTTCCCTGCTTGTTCTGAACAGAACTTATCAATTTTATTGATCTTTCAAAGAACCAATTTCTGGTCCTATTGATTTTTCTCTTGTTCTTCTATTTTATATGCCTCTCAATTGTGTTGTGGGCTATTATTTAATTTCTCAGCTTTGTTTGGATTTAATATCTTATTTTTCTAATTTTATATAGTAGAAAGTAAGACAATTAATTTGAAACTCCTTCCTTCCTCCCCTTCTCTTTCCTCCCTTTCTTTCTTTCTTTCTTTCTTTCTTTCTTTCTTTCTTCTCTTTTTCCTTCCTTTCTTTCTTCCTTCCTCTCTCTCTCTCTCTCTCTCTCTCTCTCTCTCTCTTTCTTTTGGATTGAACCCAGGGCATTCTACCTCCAAGCTACACCCCCAGCCCTTTTTATTTTTTGTTTGGAAATAGGGTCTCACTAGATTGTTGAGAGTCTCACCAAGTTGCTGAGGCTGGCTGTGAACCTGTGATCCTTTTGTCTCAGCCTCCCAGGTACTGGGATTGCAGGTGTGTGCCAGTACACCTGGTTAATTTGAAACCTCTTTGCTTTCTTATATGTGCACCAAGTGCTATAAATTTCCCACTACATTCTGCTTTAACTACATCTCAAAGTTTTTGACATATCTTTTCACTTTCATTTAGTTCAGCATACGTTATAATTTTCCTTTTGACTTTTTCTTTTGATCTATGGATTTATGTCAATTCTCATTTGATTTCCAAATGTTTGGAGACTTCTGAGATTATCTTTGTGTTGCTGATACCTAATTTAACCCCAGTGTTGTCAGTATTTTGTATGACTTCAATTATTTTAAATCTCTTGAGTCTTATGGTCCATAATATGGTCTATCATTGTAAGTGCTTCCAGTTCACTTGAAATAAATGTGCATTCTGCTGTTTTTCAGTAAAATCTCTAAATGTTAATTAGATCAAGTAGTTGACTGACTTGTTAAAGTCCTTTATTACCCTTATTATCTATCTAGTCCATTAATTATTAAGGGAGGAATGTTGAATCTCCAACTATCACAGTGGATTTTTAAACTTCTCCTTGAAGTACTTTCAGGTTTAACTTTTTTAATTTGTCTTTGTATTTCTCTTGCATCAATAAAATTGTTATACACTCCTCATAGATTGGTCCTCTTATCATTATGGAATGATCGTCCTTGTCCCTAGTACTATTCCACGATATGAAATCTACTTTTCTCCCCACATTGATATGGTCACTCAACTTTCTTTTGATTACTGTTAGCATGAGTCTTAGTTCTGGCTGCAATAACACAATTCCATAGACTGGGTGGATGCAACAGCAAACACTGGTTTCTTACAGTTCCGAAGACTAGATAGTCCAAGATCAAGGCATGGCCGCTTCTCATGCCTGGCGTTCTTCCTGGCTTGCAGATATCTATCTTGCTGTCACCTCACATGACAGAGGGACGCAGATCTCCCATTCTTCCTCTTTTTTAAGGTATTATTCCCATCATTAGCACCACTTTCTTGTAACCTAATCTAACCCCAGTTAGCTCCCAAAAGACCCACATTGAGGATTAGTGTTTAAATAATTTGGAGGGCAGGGGCATACATATTCAGTACATAACAGCATAATATCTTATTCCTTCCTCTTTGGGTCTTTATAGTTTGTCTTGTAAGAAGCATGTAGTTAGGTCTTACTTTTTTTATCTAATCCCACAAGGTCTATCTTTTAATCATTGAGTTTAGACCATGTATGTTTATCTCATCATAGATAATGTTTAAGCATATTACAACAGTATATTTTCATGGTTCTATATATGGACCAAAGTCACAGGGCACAGGGAGAGGGCTGTGGTATAAAGGCTTGCTACATCTGACTTGCTCATCCAATTAGGATGTATAAAGAAAGTAATTTAACTCTCTGGAAATCCTCTTATGGAAAATTCCATCTGTATAATATGTTCCACTGTTCCACAAAAGGATCTTTATTAGAAAAATATGCAAACCATAAGAGGCCCATCGATTTTCTACACTTATTTAGCCAGACCATCTGTCTAATAACGTCAAAGGTGCAGAGATGTCTCAACAATATTGTTAAGCCACTGGTCTCTTATGTGAGAGATAGGTGTGATTGGTAATTACTGCACAAATGCCAGAAAATAAGAAGAGTTGGCTAATTTTGAAGGCGGAGACATTTGTTTAGTTTATCAGTTCCTTGGTAGAGACATGCCACCCTCCTTGAAAAGTTAAGCCATTTGTTGGGACCAACCATTTCATGTTCATCTCCTTCTCTGCACCTGCAGAGGCAATGAAACTATTTACACCAAACACTTGAAAACATTAAATAGGTGTAAATGTGTGCGTTCAAATATGCTAGGAGGGGGAAAGAGGGAAACACCCTAATGCACAGGGTGTACAGGACCACAGGTTCCAGGCCAGCCTCAACAACTTAGTGAGACCCTGTTACAAAGTAAAAAATAAATAAATAAATAAATAAATAAATAAATAAATAAATAAATAAATTTGGGGTGTAGCTCAGAAGTGGAATGCCCCAGGACCAAAGAAAAAGAAATAGTATTAGCATCAGTCCATGCTCAGGGACCTGCTTGTTTCTACCCATGTTCCCTTAACAGCTTTATGTTTAGTTTTTTCCCCCTGCTTACCTTATCATGGAATTTTTGCAGTTGTTTAGAGAGAGAAACTTGAATGCTGTTGGGGATGATGCTATTATTGTCTTCTCTCTCGAAGTGTCCATTCTGAACCTCTCATATATGGTGTGCTGGAGGATCCAGTGGTGTGGTTTTGTCCATCATGTCCATGTTCCATGTGAAAGCTTTCCTTGAAATGTGTCCTTCATCCTACTTGACCAGAAGTGTCCGTGACAGCTCTCACCTGCTGGACTTGTCATCGTGCTAGCATTCTCTCAGTAGCATGATGGCCAAGCTCTTTGTTGTAAACTTGACTCTTCACAGATTTTTGTTTTGTTTTGTTTGTAGCTAGCTCTTCCATCCTCAAAATGCTATGAAGTACTAGCACGAATTGCCATAGAACATGGTCAGCTCATATTCTTAGTCTTGATGTTTTTCTTTTTAATCTTCCCCCAAATTGGATACTGGGGTAGTCCACCTTGAAATACCCTGATTCAGGTAAGAAAATAAACTGGTAAGTTTACCATTCACAGTCAGAAGGCAGGGTCTTGTCCCTCCACCAGAAAGGCACAACTTCTTCTCTCCCTCTAATAAGACAAAAACTTCATAAAAGTAGCACTCTTCCTCCAATTTCTTGTTTTGCTCATGCATGACACTGTTTTAATGACAAGCTTCCATGGTCATTGTGATTTCCGTAGGCACCATATATTTTGTCCATAACATATATTTGGGGGCTTCTAGAGTCTTCCTTGCAATATAAATGACCACCTGCCCATAGAGAAGGCGCAATCTCTTGGGTCATTAGGTTGCTACAGTTTACAGCTGCAGAAGCATTCTGTGGCTCCCACTCAGAAATCATTGAAATATATGAAAACATTATTGTTTTCAGGCCACAAAACAGCCCTTTTTTTTTAACCATTTAAAGCAAACTATGCGCAAGCTAGAAGGTAGAGAAGAAAATTTGGACTGTGGCTTTCCTTTTTTTCCCCCATAGCCAACAACTTGCTTATAGCTTACATATGTGTCTTCCATCCTTAATTCTTTCTCCAAATGCAAATATTCTGGTACCACCACAGATACGTTCATAGGCAGCATAGTCTGGATGGACATCTCCTTTAATACTTGGTAGAAACCATTGCTTTATAACAGTGCTTTAGAGACTTGCAGCTCTTCCACAGTAGCCCTTGTCCCTTCTGAAGATGACCGTCGGCTCCCAGAGAGCCACAGCCCAGAGACCCAGCCAGTGTCATGCAGGGGCTGGCTCCTGGTAGCTATTGTAGTATCCTTGTCTGATAATTTTGTTATCTTGGTTGGTTTCAGTTGATGTATTGTCTTCTCATTATAGGCAATTTTTTTTTCCTGTTTCTTCCCATACCTGGTTATTTTTTATTGGATGGTAGACATTGTAAGCTTGTGTGTGTGTGTGTGTGTGTATGTGTGTGTGTGTGTGTGTGTGTTTGCTTTTTAACTGCTGGGCATATATGTCTCACAAATAGTCTTGAGCTTCATTCTGTGACATAATTAACTTACTTGAAAATCGTTTGATCCTTTTGGATCTTACTGTTATCAGTTTGGACAAGAGAAAGGTTTAGTCTGGCGCTAGTTTTTCCCACATTTTAGGTTTCTGAGAAGCTCATGCTTTCTCTCAATACTCCAGGAATTATGAGGCTTCCCATTTTTCAATTTCACTTCTGGTTGTGAGCTACTTGCCTCTTTAGTTTGCTCATCGATGGACATTAGTTACTATGGCTACACCGATGTCATTTGTATATGCTAAGCTTACTGACAAGCAGAATGTGGTGGCGTAGGAAGCTTGAGATATGGTGTAGTGATAATTGAGCCCTCATATGTGGTGTGAAACTGATTCCCAAACACGAGTTGCTCATGTTAACAATTCTATAAACATAAGAATGGTCTGGAGGCATTTTTAATTTAAAGATGTTCTTTCTAAAGCACACTTGCTTTTCTTTCTATGTAACTATTCTTATTTTTAATTTACAATTACCCATTATTGTTGTCCTGCCACTCATTTCGATTTCCTGTGGTCAGTATGGGGTGATGGCCCCCCGAGCCCCCGAGGTAAAGAAGACGGCCACATGTTTTTGCTGTATGTCTTACTGGAAGAATGCAGTTTAGCAGGGCTGCACCATATGAGACAGACTGACGTCGAACTACATCAAAGGGACCAAGACTAAGCAAATTTTCACTTTCTCAACAAACATCAGATTTCTGGCCCAGTCCGTGGATGGAGCTTTCAGAACTGTGCTACACCGCGTATGTTCATGATAGGACTCTGAAACGAGGAAGCAGCCAGCTCCCTTTCCTCCCAGGATCCTTGTTTGGTCCTACATACTAGTCTCCAGGGTCTTCCTGCCTTAGGCTCAGTCCTGCCCAAGCTTTCTGGCTGTGTGGATTCTAATTCCAGTTTAATTACTTCTTCAGTTAACCCTATCTTCACATAGAAGTAGACATTTTACACTTTCACCTAAAACAAAAGGCAGTTCCCATTCCTAAGTCTCTGAGCCTATCTTCATTGGTAGTAAAACTGCCTCCCTAGGTCCCCGCTGTCATGTTGAAAGCAATTCTGTCGCCAGCCTGATTCTGTCGGTTGATGTTATAATCCTGGGGCTCATTTCTGCTCTGCCACTGGACTGTCATCACCGAGCTACATGAGACACTGTGGGGCTTTTCTATTCCTCTCTAGTGTTATCTGCATGTTTTAATAGATATGATTAAGATGACCACAATAAATGAGTGTACAACTCTTATAATTCCAGCAACTCTTGAGGAAGATTGATATATGTGTGCTGAATTTATCCTTGCAATAAACCCTTTCAATTAGCTGAATCTGACATATTTGGTGATTTGCATAATTATTATTACGCTTCATACTAATTTGACAAGAAAGGTGAGTCATTGTTTTAGACTGTTGTGACTAACATTATTTTCTCAAAGCCAAAACAGTTTTTAGTTTTCCTTTAGTGTTTTTTTAATTCCTACAACATTTATAATTAACCCAATTGGATATGTTGTTTATGATAGTCAACATTTTATATTTAAAATGATTTATTTTAGGCATTAAAAGGCAAAGGTTTTAGATATTTATTGTTCAATATCTTGGGTCCTCCTGTCCCTAACCTATCTTTACTATGGTCTTGGAGTCTTGGCTGATCATAGCTTATTTGTACGAGTCTAGCCAATCTTCTTCCAGGTTCCCCCAAAGCATCATAAGCCCTTAACCTATTGCTCCTGGTTTCCACTGTCAGGTCAGGTATCCTAGCAACCACTGAAGCATAGAAATGCCAGAGAACAGGATGGAAGCCAGGGACCCAGGTGAGGAGAAGCAACACGTACTAGGAACTGGCTCTGACCCATTTCCCAGGGCAGGGCTTGTGAGAGCCGACCAGATGGGTCATTTCAGGAACCCTGATGAAAAAGGAAAAGGAAAGGAGAGCCACAGGTCTGTCTCCCTCAGCAAGTCACCATTTTGATTCTGCTGCTTCTCCATTTTTTAATGGAGCCATGAAAATAAATAAGCATGCTCAGCATCAACCCTGAGTTTAGACGTGGTACAGTCCTGAGGATGTCATCCTCTTCCTATTCAAGAAGTCTTCTAATATTAGCTGAAAATTTCTTAGCAACAAATTATTTTTACTCAAAAGCAAAAAAGAAAATATTTCAAAATAGAAATGTTCGAGAGTGCTGGAGCTGAGCGTTGATAGGAAAAGCATTTGTGATCGGTATAAATGGCGAAAGAGTGGTTTTTCTATTGGGTAGGAAGTCGTGAGATGCCCTTTGGGGGTGGAAAGGCGAGAGAAAAGCAGGCACAGGAGGGGGAAGGAAGCTGAGCGAAGACTGCAGATGCCCAGAGCCAGCTTCCCTGGTTCTGCAATTCACCTGAGTCTCCTCAGTCAAGAGAACAGGCAGACAGATGCTCCTGGTGGGAGCACCCACACCCACAGGAGTCATGGAGCACCACCTTCTGCTGAGGAAGGATGCCCCAGAGCTGGAACCTCACCCACGGCCGAGCCTGACCTCGCTGCACCGAAATCTCAAGTGGCAATGCCAGCTCACGACGGAGACCCCATTTGTTTCAGTGTCGAAATCTCAGTAATCAGTCTTTTTGTTTTGTTTCAAATCAATTGCCTAAATGCCATTACCTCCAGTCATTTTAGAAATGTCTTTGTACCCGAATACATTTGCCAGAGAAAATGAACCATTATTTCAAATAAAGCTCTGGAGGAAAAAGTGGTACGTTTTGGCCAGTGGATGTTTGTGTGGTGATTCTTATCCCTGTGCTATTAGAAACTTGTCAAGAATAAAAGCAAAAATATCAGTGGCCTCTGAAGACACAATGTTCAAGTATTGAAGTTTTAAGTGACGTCTTGTCTTTTTAATAATATCAAGTACAATTTTGATATGTGGTTATTACCTGACATTCTTGAATTCGGTTCCATCATAATATGCATTTTAAAATTTATACAATGTAGAAATTACACATGTATGCACTATACACAATGTGTATGTATATTTATTTCAAACAGAATTTGCTTATGAACAGTATTTTTGCAGTATTTATTTATTTTTTTTAATTCTTCATCTCTTTCTGAAAAGAGCTCGAATAGCTAGCAAGGAGAAACAAAAAGTAGAAAAAAATAAACAGGTTTAAGAACAAAGGCAAAGCCAAGCATGGTGGCACACACCTGTAATCCCAGTACTTAGGAGGCTGAGACAGGAGAATCATAGGTTTGAGGCCAGCCTCAGCAACTTAGAAAGGCCCTCAGCAACTTAGTGAGACCCTGTTTCAAAATAAGGGCTGGGGTGTAGCTCAGAAGTAGAATGCCCCTGGGTTCAATCTGAAGAAGAAGAAGAAGGAGGGGGAGGGGAGGGAGGAAGAGAAGGAGGGGAGAGAGAAGAAGAGAAGGAGAAAGAGGAGGAGGAGGAGGAGGAGAGCAAAAGCAAAAGAAACACAACACTTTAAGATGAGGGAAGTAATTGGTACAGGACAAAGTGTACTGTAATCTTATCAGGTGACATCTATAATAAGTGATTGATTAATAATATAGTGAGCATACTAGCCATTAAATTTGCACCTCACGGTTGTGTCAGACATTCTAAGCAGGAAATGCAATGGTAGGTATTTCAACATTTATGTCTTTCATGAGATAAATGTGGACTATTTTTTGTGGCAATGGCATACTTTCTTTTCTTGATATTTTGTTTTGGGAAAAGTATCTTCCATGGGGCATCTTACTTATAGGCATACATAGCCAGGCTGTCTAAAAGGCAGTGTTTCAAGGACTGTAGCACATTTTTACTGTTTATAAGCACATCTGTTTAGAAGGTGTTAAGCAAAATACTGCATGATCTTTCTCATATGTGGATTCTAAAAAAAAACTGTTGATTTCATAGAAGTAGAGAAGAGAATGGTGGGAAATGAGAAGAATAGAGAAGATAATAGAGAGACATTGGTCAAAGGGTAAAGAATTATAGTTAGATTGGAAGAGTAAGCTAAAGAGATATATGGAAGGCTTGAGGACTATGCTTAAAGACAATATTCTGTGTGTGTGTGTGTGTGTGTGTGTGTGTGTGTGTGTGTACATGGTATTGGGGATTAAACCCAGAGACATTCTTCCTTGGAGCTACACCTCCAGCCCTATTTTATTTTTTATTTTGAAACAGGATCTCACTAAGTTGCTGAGGCTGGCCATGAACCTGCAATCCTCCTGTCTCAGCCTCCCAAGTGCTGGGATTACAAGCATGTATCACCATGCCTAACTAAGGCAATATTCTTGAAAATACAAAGAAAATAAATGTTAGGCCAGGCGTGGTGGCACACGTTTGTAATCCCAGTACTTGGGAGGCTGAGACAGGACGATCGCAGGTTCGCAGCCAGCCTCAGCTACTTAGTGAGGCCCTCCGCAACTTAGTAAGACCCTGTTTCCAAATAAAGAATAAAAATAAATAGGGCTGGGGGTGTAGCTCAGAGGTAGGATGCCCCTGGGTTCAATCCCCAGTTCCACAAAAAAAGAAAGAAAGTAAGTGTTAGGTGTTATTACCACAAAATGAAAAATAAACAAAAACAACTAATAACATTTATATATTACTATATAGCTAAAAATTCCTTGCATGCAAAATGCCTCTTTTAATCTTAACACTCTTGAAGATGATGATTCCATGATCCCAGTCAAACGTTTGAGATAATCGAACTCAGGGCTCTTGAGCAATTTACCTCATTAGTTGAGGGAAAGATTTAAGACTCGAATTCAGAGTTTTAAATTTTATAATATCCTCATTTATTGACCTCTCCTGGTTTTGAGACAAGTGACACTTTTCTGTTGGATGCACCATTTCTATTGCTAGTTGATATTGAAAAGATTTTCTTCTGAATTTCGATCAGGTGTATATCAATTACTGCAAAGAAATCCATTATCATATAAACTATACCCAAGAAATTCTCCAGACTGTGAAAAGTTGAGTTTCTGGTATTGACTAAGGTGATTTTAAAGACCATTTCTTGCCCTTACCTGTGCATATGAATCACCTGGACATGTGGCTGAAATGCAGAGTGATGGGCAGGTGGGGGCAGGGCTTTCAGCTTGCATCTTCCCCTCCCCCATCATGCCAAGTGTGTCTGCAGCTCCCCCACTAGAACTTTGTGTGATTCTTTTCCATTCGCACATTTTAGTATGAAGTATCTCCTGAGACAATTTCACAGCAATCTTGTTTAATGTGCAGGCTATAGATTGCCATTATTGATCTTATTTTACCAATAAAACCGAGTCTTTCAAAGAGGTCAGTGGGTGCTCAAAATCATTCAGCTTGCTAGAAAGGCAATTATAAACGCCCCATGAAGGGCTGACTTTCTGATTCCAAAGCCCATTCCACCATCCGACCACTGCCTCAGAGAAAATGCCCTGCTACTTTATCACGCACCATTACACATGTCCACACAGGACACTGCAAATCAGCAAACACAGGAGGCAGCTAGGGGTGCAGCTCTGACCCCAGAAGGCTCAGCAGCATCTCAGAGGCCCTGCCACCCAAGTTCCAACCCAGGCCCTCACAGAGCAGGCTGCAAACACACCAGTGGCCCAGGTGGTACTTTCTGGTGTCCTCCCCTAGTGGCCCGAGAGTCCGTCCTGACTCTCAGGCCATTAGGGGAGGCTCTCAGAGCCCCGGCAGCTACTCCTCCCTTGTTCCTGAGCTGCTTTCTCCCTCCTGTCACTCTTCATTTAGCTTTTCTTCAGCTTCGTCTCTCCCCTCGCTGCCGTTGAATGACAATCTCAGTCCTTCCTTATCTCTTAATATGACTTTGATTTGCCTTCTTTTTCTCTGTATTAAAGATATACAAGAAAAGAATTTCCTGTAGAGTTTGCCAAGCGGTCAAAAGTGTATAGATTCTTCTGTTGTTGTTTTCCTTATGAGACACATATGTCAGGGTTTTTAAAACATGTTTGTTCTTTAATCTCCTGTTTTAATTTTTACCACACAGGTCATTATCTTTGGAAATTGCCTTTGTCCTGCTAGGAAGAATATATTATGTTTGGATGATCGACTCTTAGGCCGGGGACTGCACCTCAGGGTACCATCTGCTCACTGCACGCCCGTAAATGTTGAATGATGGTAACGACGGCCGAAGCGTCATTTCATGGTAAGCTTAAGAGGTGTAACTGGCAAATGCAATAAAAGAAACACTATACATTTCACTGAGAAAAACTACCCTGATATTCAATGACAGCAAGGTGGCATTCTAATATGGCGCAGTCAAGTTCTTTCCAGATACCTGCGCCGAGAACCCCGTGAATATCTCATGATGTCCATAAGTAACACAGTTAGAAACACCTGCCAGCACCAGGATTTAGAAGAAAATCCTGTATCCTGCAAAACTAGCCCCCCAGCTATGAGTTCATCCAGTCAGTCAGTATAACAGGTATTGAGAATACAAAATAAAGAATAACCAAATTAACCTTGCCCAAAATAACCTTGACAACATAATGTTATTAAAATGAAGAGCAACCACATGCATTTCATATATGTATGCATACACACATGCATCTATGTAATTGAATAACTACAGAAGTAGGCACACAAACATGTATAGATATAGATGTGTTTTAAAATGTAGGTTTCAGCCAGGTGTGGTGGCGCACGCTTTTAATCCCAGTACTTTGGGAGGCGGAGACCAGAGGATCCGGGTTCGCGGCCAGCCTCAGCTCTCTCTCTCTCTCTTTCTCTCCCTGTCTCTCTCTCTCCCTGTCTCTCCCTGTCTCTCTCTCTCTCTCTCTCTCTCTCTCTCTCTCTCTCTACTTAATGAGGCCCTCCGCAACTTCGTGAGACCCGGTTTCAAAATAAAGTATAAAAAATAGGGCCGGGGGTGTAGCGTGGAGGTAGAACGCCCTTGGGTTCAATCCCCGGTACCGCAAATAAATAAATAAATAAATAAAATGTAGGTTTCATCTTCATTCAGCCATGGCGATAGCAACAGACCAGGAGGCGGCCTGTTGCAAAGACAGCTTGTCATGCTTACAGGTTCCAAGAGGAATGCAGGGCCATGCAGGAAAGTACAAAGGTCAGGGAAGGGGCTGAGAGCAAGGAGGGGACTTCAGACATAGAAAGATGTCACGGTGGCTTTCGCAGGCAGGACCAGATGGGGCAGGATGAGCACACTCAAGACCTCACGACCTAATGGCTTGATTCATTCCAGCAGGCTCTTGGCTACAGGGACTGTCCCGAATTGTCTTGTACCTGGCCCTGCTATGATAGGACGGGGGAAAGGAGATGTGGGGAGTGTGGGCTCTGGGTCAGCTGGCTTGCATATGAAAGGTGTGCTCCAGGTGAGCCCATGCTATCTCTAGGAATTGGGTAACCCTGGGAGGGCCATCTTTGCAGGCTCAGCAGGACCCCAGGATTTCAATGCACCAAAAATACAGAAATAAAAACAAAACATGATGAATTCAATACATAATAGATTAAAGAACTTATATAAAAGGTTCTATCTTTCTTTGTATATAATCACAATAAAAGTTGTTTAAAAATTATGCTTAGAAAGCATTTTCACAAATGATTTCTTGCTGGATCAATGCAAATTCCTGAAGGAAGGGGAAGACGTACTGTCCTTATTTGACAGAAGGAAATGTTGTCTGTTTTGCTTTGAAGTGCCGTCCTCTCCTCCACTCCATACCAAATGGCGTGAACACTTGTTTAACTGGAAAAATGAAGACATTACACACTTATAATATAATAGAGGGTGAGTACATACTGTAGGGGGGAAGGACTTTGTATGATAACCACAGTTTTAGTTAGTTAGTGATGTGTAACAAAGTACTTAGCAGCATAAGACAACACACATGTATCATCCTGGATTCCATGCATTAGGATCCAGAGTGGATTATCCTGGCGGTACTGAGTCCCAGTCCTCGGAGCCACCTTCGAGTTGCCCGCCACACCCCTGGGTAGAAAGTATAACGGAACAGAGGACTCCTCAGAGTACTACTTGGAACACTTCTACCTCTGCAGGTTTAAAACGCACAGGACACACGTCAGGCTGAAAAAAAAAATAGGATCGTTGACAAAGAGCTTGTTAGGGGTCTAAAGGAACAAAGAGATCTGAAAATCAATAAGAAAAATAATTAAGTTAAAAGGTTGGGCTTCTAAGAAAATTAGCTTCTAATGCTGATTCAGAAAGAAAGAAATGCATATTTTCACCAAACATAGAGAAAAGTATTCAACAAGACTAGCATGGAAAAAAAATGCCAATTAAGAAGTAAGATTATCTATTAAAATATCAGGAAAGTAGACATTGCACAGCATTAGAGCAGCCCGAGAAGACAACAGTTTTCACGTATTCTGGTAATGGAAGTATAAATTGGTTTAGCTTTTCTAAAAACAAGTTGTTGATAAACATGACAAGCTTTAGAAAGCACTGGTACATTGGGTATAGAAATTCTCATTCTAGCCGGGCGTGGTGGCCAGCCTCAGCTACTTAGTGAGGCCCTGCGCAACTTAGGCCCTGTTTCAAAATAAAGAATAAAAAATAGGACTGGGGGTGTAGCCCGGAGGTAGAATGCCCCTGGGTTCAATCCCTAGCCCCACCAAAAAAGAAATTGTCATTCTAGGCATATATGATAAGGAGCTATAAAATGCAGGTGTAGATCTAGCTACAGAATTCCTTACACTGACGAAAACTCTAGGAATGCTTAAAAGGTCAAACATCAGAGAGGTTATGACATATTCTTCTATAATTAAGTGAGACCCCTTCTCCCACTCACACCCCATGGTAACTAAATAAGAAGTAAAAACGGAGTGGCTCTCTTCGAAGTCAGAGATTATAAGCACAGACAGGGCGAGAGCTCAGCTCAAGGACAGACACTGCTGAAAGCCGAACTCTTTGAAAAGTGAAAGGGAATAATTCAGTTTTTCTTTGGAGAGGAGCAGAACGGTGAGCCAGCATGCAAAGAGGGGAAGGGAGAAGGAAGGAGACTGCTAAGAAACAAGGTGTGAAGCTGGCATCTTTAAAAAGTTCCTCAGCTGCTGGGTGTGGTGGCCCACGCCTGTCATCCCAGTGCTTGGGAGGCTGAGTCAGGAGGATTGCAGGTTTGAGGCCAGCCTCAGCAATCTAGTGAGACCCTATATCAAAATAAAAAATAAATAAATAAAATGTGCTGGGGGCGTAGCTCAGAGATAGAATGATCCTAGGTTCAATCCCCAGTATAAATAAACAAAGAAGAGAGGAAGGAAGGAAGGAAGGAAGGAAGGGAGGGAGGGAGGGAGGAAGGAAGGAAGGAAGGGAGGAAGGAAGGGAGGGAAAGAAGAAAAGAAAAGAAAATTCCTCAACCAAGAAATGCATAAAGGGACATCTCAGGCCAGTTTCTAGGGTGTTCACTTCGCTGCAGCATAAACCTTCCATCTCCCTGAACCTTCAATAATCAGTCCCACATAAACATCTTCCGTGATATATATATATTTTTTTTTATTTAAGGAAAATAACTGAGATTTGTATCTGGGTCAGTGTGGTACAGACAAGGAAATCTTACGTAAGACAGTAAGAAGATTCTAAGAGAACCAATTTAATGGCAACCCAAACACAGAGGCAGGATTGATAGTAAGAAAATAACACCCCTAGTAATTTACAGACATCCCGGAGAGGCCATTGAACTTTCCACCATCTATTACATGGGGATTTTGAGGCAATCTTTTCTACAGCTCAGGAAGTAGGGTGACCCCAATTGCTATTTCAATGCTCCAAGTCATAGAATTCGACGCAGCCCCTTTCTTTTAAATGAAGTTTCAGAAAAATGTACAGTGGCAGACAAGGTTGTTCAAATTTATATTATTTTGTGAACAAGTAAGTACAGAGTTGTATGGCTCGTATTGTAATTTAATCATCTACACATTTTTATACATCGAATAGAGGACCTACGGAATACAAAAAATGTTAATGTAAAAAATGTTAAGTGGCTGTCTGTGGGCAGTGATGTTAAAAGTGGTTTTTATCGTCTTTGTTCGTCTCTATTTTATATTATAAAAGCATTGGTTTCTTTCTGAGGCAACCAAATGGATGAACACTGTTATGGCTGCCTGTGTTTTTATGTGTGTTAGGTTCAGGTTCCCAAGAAACAGACTCTGAAGCAAGGATGCTCGTTTGAGGGGTGTCTAGCTCTCAGCAGAGGGAGGAAGGGAAGAGATACAGGGCAGGGAAAATTCTCAGCAGCAATGTTTAGGTGTCCCCCGCATGTGACAATGTCCATGCTCCCTTTAAAACTAATTCTCATGTGGCCATTAACGTCCAAAGTTAGAAGACTTGATTTATAAATTGAGTCTGGTTCAAAGCATCTCAGACATTTCTTCCCGCGAGTAATAATTTCCAGCCTCCCCGGATAAGGCACGGTGAGGGAACTGTCGGGAGATGCCTGCTCTCCTGCACGATGACAGCCATGCCCTGGCCATCTGACCCGTATTTAATAAGCAGACTAACATCTCCCCATAGGAACTGGCATGGCATGACCTGATTCTGCTTTTGTTTGGAGACAGGTTGTCTCAAACCTGCTTCTTGATGACCCGTTTGCTACGGCGTCATTACATCATCTGCTAGCATTGCCCATCCAAGCTCAGGGCAGCTGTCTTAATCACGTGCCTGGGACCCAAACCTTAGAACCAACATGGAGCCGTCTCTTTTGTGAACAAGTAATCCATGAGCAAATCCTGTCGGAACCATCTTCCAGTTACAGGCTGACTGAAGTCCATCCTCAGCACTCCCAGGACCAGCAGCCTGGCCGAGAACCATCGTCCGTGACTCGGCCGTGGGGTGTGCCTCCAGACCAGGGTCTCTGCTGCCTTCGCCCTCTCTGCGGGGCTTTTCCTGCTTGGTGGCTAGATCGAGCCTTCGAACATCCGAGTTACGTCTGGTTTCTCCTTACTCAAATCCCTCCAATGCGCCCATCCACTTCCAAGTCCCAGGTGGGCCCTGGTGCCCTCGTTATGTTATGCCAATCTCCTCCCTCCCCTTCCTGCACAGGCCTCCCTGCTACTGGCTCCTGGCACTCTGTCCCGGGCCTGTTGCCATCTGCAGGAGGCTCATCACCTCCCTCGCTTTGGGTCCCTTTCCAAACGTCACCAGCCAGAGAGCCTTCCTGCCCAACACACCGTGTTCAGTCTCTCTCCTCCAACCCCATTCTATTTTTTCAAGGTATTAGAAGAGAGGGGTCTGAAGGCTCCAAACAGAAAGAAATGACAAGAAGATGGAAATACTACTCCGGAATGACCAGTACATGTTGTAAATATGGATTGAAGTGTCACTGTATCCAATGAATATGGAGAATTATTATATGTTAATTAAAGAGAAAACCACAACATTTAAAAAAAGCTCTCTTTCTGGGTATATATATACATATATATACACATATATATATAATATTACACCCCAATTCCTAAAGGCCTCCTTTAGGGATGCACCATCACACCAAAGTGCAAGGTTGGGCAAAAAGAGCTTCCAACCAATCGCTCTGACGAGGAGCCCCAGGGCAGCGCTCAGTCTCTGAAGCTTGATGGCTGAAGGTGGCTGGGGACTTGGGAACCCTTGACCAAGCTCCTGGATCCCAACCTACTCTTTCCAAGCCATGAGCTCCTTCCTCAGGAAGAATCTATGCCTTCCTGCCCCCTCTTGGACCTCACCCCGTGGAGGTCTCTGTTCTTTTGCTTTCTAATACTTTCTCTCTACTCACTTGCTGTCTGCGTATAGATATGATCGAGCATTCCAGGGAAGCTGTCCTTAGACTTTGGCCACCTCTCCTACCTTACCACTCTCTGCCATTTTCACTCTCTATATTAAACTCGCTACATCTGCTACTTCATTTTCCGTTCACTCCTCGAGGCACTGAAATACGGTGTTCATCTCTACCATTTCATTATTACCATACATCCCAAGGTCACCAATAATCTCTGTGTGGTCAGATCCAAGAGATGCTTCTCTGTTGATGTGACCCTTGGTTGCCATGGGACCAGTGTACCCTTCCTCCTCTTTGAAATCTCTCTCCCCTGCTCTGGGCAATAGCCCCTTTCTGAGCTTCCATGTGAGCACAGGAAGAAGGTGGCTGCTTTCAAAGGCAGAGAGCCCCCACCAAGAACCGAGTTTCCTAGTACCCTGCTCCTGGACTCTCCGCCTACAGAAATGTGATAAAATAGATTTCTGTTGCTTAAACCGCCCACTCTGTGATATTTGGTATGGCAGCCCTAACAGATGAACACGATGACCAAGCCCTAATCAGGAGAGCAAGCTTAATTATTTTTCTTTTCTTGGTACTGGGGATTGAACCCAGGAGCATTTTACCTCTGAGCTACATCTCCAACCCTTTTTACTTTTTATTTTGAAACAGGGTCTTGCTAAGTTGCTGAGGCTGGCCTTGAACCTGTAATCCTCCTGTTTCAGCCTCCCAAGTACTGGGATTGCAGGCATGTACCACCACCGCATCCAGCTAAAGCGAGCGTAATTAAACAGAGACTAGAGCTATGAGACCATCCTCAGTGCCGATGTCCTTCTCTAAACCGTCCTCTGTAATCCTCTCAGCGGGCATTTGGGGACTCTGTGGGTGGAAGGGTTAACTCATGTTTAACCAGTATGTATACTTAGTTCTTTTTATCTCCTAGAGACTTATTAGCACTCCGACTATCAATTCACCAAGGATGAATAATACCTTGAATGACATCAGCTTCCGCCAACACGTACGAGGTTACTATGGAAATGGGGCAAGTTTTCCAGAGCACAAAACAAGCACCGTGCTTGATATATTAGTCAGCCAGGGAGAGCGGGCACATATAAGCTGCAGCATTCATTCGATGAATAGTCATTTATACGGCATGCGTGTTAGCAATTCCGCTGTGTTTTTCTGAATATCAAAACTTTGGCAGTTGTATTGAGAATCTTGGCAGATTTACAAAAGTGGTAACACTCATTTCCAGAGCCTGCTTTTTGTTTTGTTTTGTTTTTCATTCTTTATTTCTTGGAGCCCATATTTTCAACAGGTTCACAGGGTTTCCAGCCCCGAAGCAAATGTTCTCTATCAGGGCTCCACTCCAGTTTTGCTGCAAATTCAGCAGATTTCCTTTCTATCACTTTGAAAGTACATTTTTTGCTGTTAATTATATTTGACTTTTTTTTATCCCACAGCCATGGTCTCTACATATTTCCTTAAGATTTTTTAATGTACACAATTAAAATGGTTTGGATCCTACTAATTACTCTTTCAGTTCCTTTTAATTGTTCTTTTCCAAAACAGGCTATACAATGAAAAGAACAAAAGACTGTTAAAACATACAATAACCAATCTTGTCTCCTAGGGTGCACAGTAGACTTTATTTCAATACAAATACATGGAAGAGGATCAGCTCCTGGGACCAGATGAGTTGAGAGGGGAGGTGACCACTAGGAGCCAGAAGCAAAGCAGGTTCTATAAAACCAAAGTCTACCGCACTCACATTCATTTCTGTCTTGATAATATTGTACCAAAAGGGCAGAAACCATTTGGGGTATCCTGATTTTAGCAAGGCATTCTTTTTGCTGCTGGTCATTTAATAGTTATTCATATGATTTTTATGCACAAAACTTCCAAAACCTTGTTAGGATAGGAATCTCTGACTCTGTGATGTTTGTAGCAGGTTGAAGGCAACTTTTGCAGGGTCCCGGCCACAGGGACAATACCAGGTATTGTCACTAATACCTGGTAATACCTGGCAAGTGGCACCAGACAGCCAGATTTGCGGAAGCAGAGTTGGATGGAGGGAAGAGTTCCTGACCCCTCTAGAGGGTGGGACATTGACATAAGTCACTCTATTTCCCTCCTCTATCATCGCTTTAAACTTCATGGGACTATTCAAAACTTGGGGAAAGCCAGGTATGGTTGCACACGCTTGTAATCCCAGTACTTGGGAGGCTGAATGACGGTTTTTGGCCAGCCTCAGCAACTTAGCAAGGCCCTCTGCAATTTAGTGAACCCTGTTTCAAAATAAAAAAGGCTGGGGGTGTAGCTTAGAGGTAGAATACCCTTGGGTTCAATCAGAAAGAAAGAGAGAGAGAAAGAAAAGAAAGAGAGAGAGAGAGGAAAAAAAAGAGAAAAAGAAAAGAAAAGAAAGAAAGACAGAAAGAGAGAGAGAGAGAGAGAGAGAGATAAGAAAGAAAGAAAGAAAGAAAGAAAGAAAGAAAGAAAGAAAGAGGACGGAAGGAAGGAAGGAAGGAAGGAAGGAAGGAAGGAAGGAAGGAAAGAAAGAAAAGGGGGAGAGAGACAGAGGGAGGGAGGGAGACAGAAATAGAAAAAAGAAGAGAAAGAAAGAAAGAAAGAAAGAGAGAGAGAGAGAGAGAGAGAGAAAGAAAGAAAGAAAGAAAGAAAGAAAAAGAAAGAAGAGAGGGAGAGAGGGAGGGAGAAAGAAATAGAAAAAAGAAAGAGAAATAAAAGAAAGAGAGAAATAGAAAGAAAAAAGAAAGAAAGATTTTGGGAAATATAGTCTTCTTTTGCCCGGCACACTCCGGCTGCTAATGGTTTAATGGAGGAAATGTTCCCTGAGTGTTCGGAGCACTATTCTAGATCTACGCCCATTGATAGGGGTGCTGCTGGATTGGGGGAGGGGGCACATATGTTTTCCTTAGAGATTTATTCAGTTTTTCATTACACAATGCAAACATTTTTGCCAGGGATGAGGAGAGCCCACCATTGTTTACTTTCAGCACACAGAAGTGTGTTTCACGCAAGCATTCACAGGTTCTGCATGACCCGGCTGCTTCTGTGTTTCCTTTCTGACCATGTCTTCAGTCTTGCTGTCACAGTCAGAGGAAAGGGTGGCTGTGACCTGCCATAGATGTGACACCCTGAGAAACACTTCTCATCACTACTAATTTAACCCCTGAGCTAAGGTGCTCCTCACGAAGCCGTTGGGAGGCAGGAAAAGGGCAGACAGCACCCAGGACTGGTTGCAGCATGGAGGGGCAGGGAGTATTGCATGAGAGTCCCAACCTTCCTTGGGAAGTAAAATAAGGTAACCCAAGCATCCAATAAATGTCATGATGCCCTTGAGGTCATTTCAGCTGATAAATATCCTGAGTCCCCACGTGTTTTAGGAAGTGTTGCTCAGTGCACGCCCTTGACCTCCGCATGCTGGTTATGGGAGTGTTCCACGCTTCCAAAGTTCTGCCTCCGAAAGTCAGTGTGTTCTTGTGCGTAGCTTAAATAGTGTGTGCCTCAGTTTGCTCATCTGTAAAATGGGCAAAGTAATAGCAACTCTCTTGCAGGTCATGTGTCATGAATTAATACACGTCAAGCCCTCCAAGTGCGCCAGGTACAGGGTGAGTTTGTAAACTAGTGTCATGACTACTGCAGGATCCCTGGACGCTACGACACGATCCTTTCACCTCTCTACGTTGAGACTGGATTCTACTGGCAGCTGCTTATTCACTACTGAAATCACTTTAGTTTTCAGTGGAATAGTTTCACTCTTCTTCGCTCTTCCTCTTTGAAATGCACCGAAGGTGAAAGGTCACTCAGTTCCCGCATGGTGAGTAGCTGCCACATCTCTCCTGGCGGAGGAGGTGAAATGACTGAGCATGTCCAGTTTGAGGAACTTTCTCAAGTGAAAGAAAGAAAACCAGACATGAGAAGAGGCATCCTGAAAGCAAGTGGGAAGAGAAATAAACGTCCCAAAGAGAGCTCAGCCAAGGGCGCTCTGATCATCTCGTCACCTGCCACACTCCATAGCAGCTTCCGAAAGAGTTAAATGGTATCGTAAGGATAACAATAGCGATATAGCGGCAACCATATAGAAAGGGGTAAAGCGACCTGTCCATGTCACATAGATTCCAGCTGGGAGACTCGGACCTCAAGTCCACATTTCTAAGCAATACCCCAAACTGCCTCCCGGGAATCACTTGGAATCAAGAGACAGACACAACAGGGATTTTATTAAAAATCCTGGAGTCATGGATGAAAAATATAAAAATGTTCGGATGCAGCGCTTCTGCGCACGCTCTGTAGCTTCTAAACAAAATGTACCGGAGAGAGCATGTGAGCCTGGCTCCCAAGCAACAATTTCTCTGTCATGCTGGAGCCCGTGTTCCATAAAAAGAAAAAAAAATGCTGTCAAAGTTTAGAATAGACTTCATGTTTCAAAGCAGGAATAATATAATTGCACGCTTCTGCTCTCCCCATCACAGCGCTCTTGAAATACTTTTTGAAAAGAATGATTATCTTCAGGAGAACATGAGAAGATGTTCATTCCTGGATCACAAAGAGTCCCCTACTGCTTTGTGTAAAATTCCACTTACAGGTAAAGGTGAGGTCACTTGCCTTAGGTTGATTATTTTTTGTTGTTGGGAAAAGTGAAATTAAGTTTATACTGTCTAAGTAATATAGTTATAACCAGCTTTTTTCTTGTTGAAATTAATTTCTGTTGAAAGTGTTAAAATAACACAGTTATACATCTGATTATGGGAACAGACTCTAAATATCAGTGACTATATAACACAGTGACGGTTCATGACTTTGCTTGTTAAATGGATAAGTAATGAGTATTTATGAGGTAAATACCCTGCTCTCATGGAATAAACATCCCAATGGGGAGAAGAGAATGAAAGAAAGAAAGAAAGAGAGAGAGAGAGAGAGAGAGAGATGAAAGAAAGAAAGAAAGAAAGAAAGAAAGAAAGAAAAGAAGGGATGATAAGAAGGTAAGTAGGAAAGAAGGGAGGGAAGGAAGGAAGGAAGGAGGAAAGAAGGGAGGAAGGAAAGACAAGAGAAAGTAGAGAGGGAGAGAGGGAGGGAGGAAGGAAGGAAAGAAGGAAGGAAGGGAGGAAATAATGGAGGAAGGAAAGAAAAGGGAAGGAAGGAAGGGAAGGAGGAAGAAGAGGAAGGAGGAAAGAAGGAAGAAAAGAGAAGAAGGAAGGAGGGAAGGAAGGAAGGAAGGAAGGGAGGCCGTAGAGCACCACGGCTTTGGCAGGCTGTGAAGGAGAGGTGGCCCTGTGGTGTGAATATGGGCACAGACCTGCTTTGGTTGAGTCGGTTAGGGAAACCACCTGTATTTGTGAATTAGCTTATAAAATCAATTATATATTTCTCCATAAGAAAGATAAATTTCATTTGCATGGTCTAGTTTCAGTTTAGAAAAATAGTTTTCCAACATCCATAATTTCCAGATCGTCTCCAAAAAACAGGATGGAAACACACTTTTAGATAGGCCTTTTCTTCTTTTTCTGCTCAGAATCGTTCAGTGCTGGAGATCTGAAGGCCTCTCAGGGCTTACGGGAGCATGCCCCTGGCCTCCTTGGGTGCCGTGTTGGACCTAGAATTCTCAAGAGCAGCTTTGATTCAACCTTAAGCACTTTTCTGTTTTATTCTGTTTCAAAAACAATTAAAAAAAAAAAACCTCTTAAGATTGTGCTTTGAAAATCAAAAATGGCACCTTGATGCTAGCAATCCCAGTTTGTCTGAAGAGGAGACAGAACCAAAGTTCTAGCCTTGATCCAACCTTACCTCCCTAATTTGGTCCTAAAGGTTGTGCTTTGAAAATCAAAAATGGCATCCTGATGCTGGCAATCCCAGTTTGTCTGATGAGGAGACAGAACCAAAGTTCTAGCCCCGATCCACCCTTACCTCCTGCTAATTTGGTCCTGAATATTTTCTATTAGTCCTTGAGATTTGACCAGCTGGTAGTGAGGAATGAAGGAGCAGCGGCTCCACCCCTCAGCTCCCAGTGAGCATGGCTGATCTTACTTCCCTGGAAAACAGGGGTCCAGAAAGCTTTTATTTGTTTGGCAACTTTCATTTCCATGAGAAATTAAACGTGTGTGCTGAGGAATAATTTTGGAAGTTAAATATTTGATAGCTGCTCAGATCCGGGAGATTTAAAGGTTTTATGCTCAGAACAATACAAGTATCCCCCAACTGTCCAGACACTTTCAAATGGGAGTTATATGCCCAGGCCATTCCTAAAAGAGACCATTTATTCCCTCATATTGTATAGAAGTGTTTATACATTTTTCTCTATTATTATAAAAGCAATGAATAAATAATGCAGAGATGTGAAGTAAAAAGGATTAAAAGTATAAATTACTTGTATCTCCACCGCTCAGAAATACTGACTGTATTTTGCAAGTGATTCTCTTACAAAATTGGAGACATACTTATCTTATTAGATATAATTTTCCCCCATTTAGAAAATATCATAAGACTTTTCCTACATCTTTAACTGTTCTCCAAGAAAATAAATCTCCATGGTTTATTGACTATTTGTATAGCAATAAAAAAAGCCTTGGCTGCCAAATATTGCATTGCACAAATGTACAAAAAGTCGTGTTTAACCACTGTTCTATTATTTGACCTTTTTGCTGGTTCCCAATTTTGTAAATAGAAATAGGAGTGACATTCTCACACAGAAAGCTCTTTGTGTATCTCTAATGATCTCCTTAGGATAAATTAGAAGTGTGGTCATTGAGCGAAAAGACACAAAATTTTTAAGTGCATTTAAATGTTATCACCAAATTGTTTTTAAAAAAGGGTCATCTGAACTCCCACTCCCACAGGCATGGAATGAAATTCTTACATCATTTGTTTTACAGGGACAGCTTTTACTTTGCTGCAGTTTGAAGGACACTGAAGCACAAGACAAATGTATTTGGCTAAACAGAAATTTAATATATGGGTGAGGCCGTACTCAATTAAAATTCCTTGAACTAAACATTTGTGAAATTAAATAAGAACAAATTAAACTATGGCATTTTCTGAGAATTTAATAAAAGCAAGTAAAACAAAACAAAAAGATAGGGAAAAAGTCCAATGATACAAAACCAAAAGCCATATACAGTTGGCCTTTGTATCCATGGGGTCTGCACCCATAGATTTAAGCAACTGCATATTTAAAATATTTGGAAGAAGAGATTATTGAACATGTACAGATCTTTTCCCTTTTCATTATGTCCTAGACAATAGAGTGCAACTATTTAAATTACATTTGCATTGTCTTAAGTATTATTAAAGCATATGTCAGGATTTGTGTTGGTTATTCGCAAATACCGTACCATTTTACATCCAGGATTTGAGTACCTGCAGATTTTGGTATCCTGAGGGAGTCTTGACACCAATCTGCTGTGGATACCAAGGAATGAGTATCTTAGAAATTTGAAATTAAGAAGGGCATACAGTGTTTCACAGATCGAAAGCTAAAAGTTGATCCTGTGACAACCTGGAGGTTGTCCCAAAGTCTCCTCTATACAGCAGAGGAGAACCTGGGAGCTGCACTTCCCAGCACTCCTGTCCACGTAGAATTTCCGATTTGGAGGCCACCAAAAGGAGGTATCACTCTAGATTTGAAAGGCAGGGAAAAAAGAGGAAGAGAATAAGTTATGTCCTCCTGGAAGTTGGTGGCCATACACAAGAAAGGGAGGGGTAATGAAGCTTTGAGGAAAACAGCAACTGCCAGCTGTGGTGGCGCACACCTGTAATCCCAGTACTTGGGAGGCTGAGACAGGAGGATCGCAGGTCTGAAGCCAGCTTTGTCAACTTGGCAAGACCCTCAGCAATTTAGCAAGATCCCATTTCAAAATAAAAGTAAGTAAGTGAATAAAAAAAGCTGGGGATGTAGCTCAGATGTAGAATGTCCCTGGGTTCAATCTTTAGTAACACACACACACACACACACACACACACACACACACACACACACACCACACTAAGAGGTAGGGAAGGGCTTTCAACCTTAGAAGGACAAATTTAATAGAAGATTCGTGATTACATCGGTGATTTCATATGCAATGTTTCAGGAATTGTGCTAAGCATTCTACATGCATAAATTTACTTAATTCTTGTAACAGCTGTTTGCCTTAGTACAATTAATATCAACATTTTGTAGACTCTCATCTGAGAAACAAGAAGCAAAATAAACAGATAAATAGTGTGACCTTAACCACATGCTACCAGGAGTTACACATGGGCAATGGATTTTCCTTGATTGCATATATCAGTTAGAAAAAGAGAAGCTGTGTTTCCCTTTGCATAACCCAGTTCATTTACCCAAATATTGAAGAATATTTTTAAGAATCAGTGTATTTGATTGAATTTTAATATATTCACACACATGTATACATATCATCTGTAACGGATAGCTAATGCTCTTAAATAAGTTAAATTGACTTCAAAGACCCAAATTTGCAAAGCAGCTTCTATGGGTAATTACACCTACTGAACAGTGGTCATTGTCTTTGAAATGCCCATTTCCCTTCAGGGATGGCTGTGGTGGGTTTGGTTGTAGGAGGGAGCCTGCAGTTACCTTTGCTCTCTCTTTTCAGATAATTAGTCGGCTTGGCCTCTCCCTAAGTGATAAAAGACCCCTCTGCTATTCCCATGAATTCTCAGCGCAGTCCTGTCACCCCCCATCTCATTTGAGCTCATTATATGTCTGCACAGACAAAAAGGGACTCCTCCATCCTAGGAAACTGGTTGACTTGGGGGTTGTCATGGAAGTGTTCTTTTCTTGGCTCCAGAGAAGTGGCTGTCCTGATTCTCCAGGGCTGGCAGGGTTCTTTCCAATCATGGCCACTGCATGCTCTGAAGACACAACAGATGTCAGTGATGGGGGTGCTTGGACGCTTCAGAAAGGCATGGACCTCTCCCCCCCCCTACCTGTCCAGTGTAGCCTGGCTCCTCTGGTCCGATCTGCAGCTGAGTTCAATGTTGAAGAAGGACTGTCTGGCAAAGGGGAAGTCGGCAGAGAGCAGATTATCAGAACTTTGCAGCTTAAATGATAAATCTCAGGCTGCACTGAATAAGGTGTGAACACCCCGAGTTCCTGGGTCTGTAGGTGTTTTATTGGGATATTAAAAATACCACGTCATTGATAGTATGAATGAAAACCCTTCTCCACTTTGGGAGCTGATGATGAGAAAACCAAGGTGGTGAGCAATGTGCCACCTCGGGGAAGTGTGGTGAACTGATGGCCTCAGTGGTCCAATGTCCAGCCCTTTGCGGCTCACGGTGCTTGCCACACACGCTCTCTGCTTGGCTGTGCGGCTCACTTGAGCTAGCGGTGTTTATTGAGGTGGTGTAAGCAGAGGCTTGACAGTTGGGTCTGGCTCACTTCTCCCATCACCATGAGTATGCGCCTAGGCTAGACCACCAGAGAACAAGAGACTCGTGAAACACAACAACAGTCGATCCTGCTGAACCCATTCTAGAACAGCCACAGACATGAGCAAGACAAGCCGACGCCACAAAACCCTCAGCAGAGACCAGCCTCAGTCACCAACTTGCAGGCCGGGAGCTCAGTGCAGGCCAAAGAGGCTGTTAGGTTGAAGATTTCTTCTCAGTTTATCTCAAGGTCAGCATAACGTTTCAGTAAATTATTTTGCATAGAAAGTGTGCATTTCCTTGTGCATCTCACTAGACTAGAGACTCCTTGAAGACACAGACTTTAGTCTCAGTTCCTGGCACATACTAGCTGTGTAATATATTTCGGGTAAATAAATGAATTCATAAATCAGCGAGAGAGAGCATATTCTTTACAAGCTGGGAATAGGAAGAGAAAAGGAAGAGTAACAATATCATTGTCCTTAAGCTGTAGGTTAGTAGAAAGCAGGTGCCTGCCCCTCCCCCTTTGCACAGAGCGGGGCCTTCCCTTCTGGCTGCAGACGTCCAGACTGACTTGGAAGCAAGGGCCGGAGCCTGCCATCGGTCTTGAGACGACTCCATTTAACAGCGAGTCCCTGGCTCCTAACCCCATGGCACTCTTTTCCAACTCTGTATGGGTTTTTGCCTCTATATTTCTATGTCCATTTTTATCCATATCTGCCTCTTTATTTTAACAATTGATTTGGATATTGTCTCTGACCGATTGACTTCGGTTTTGCTTTCCTTTAATGCTGATTCCACTGAGGCAGCCATCGATAGAAGAAACACTCCTATCAGCATTAGTGATGTTACTGAACCTTGTGATGAAGCATGAAACATCAAAAAGACTATTACCAAAGGGAACATGGCAGGAAAGGGAATGGAGAGTAAATATTAAAATGTGTCCAGGACAGGGATGTGGCTGGAGGAAGGAAAAGCCTACTAAACACCCAGTTCAAAAGGCCAGAAGGGAAACCATGACAGCAGAGTGACTACTAATCAATCATGTTCAATGTTATGTTCTCCAAAAAGCTCATGTGTTGAAAGCCTGGCCCCAGCACAGCAAGGTTCAAGGTTGGGGCATGGTGGGAGGAGGTGGGCCACTGGGGGCATGGTCTTGAGGACTAGATCTGTCCCAGGGCGCCTCCTGACTTGCTCTCTCTGCTTCCTGGCTGCCGTGAGTTGAGCAGCTCCCCTCTGACATACACTGTTGCCATGATGTCCTTGCCTTGGAGCTGGTCAACCACGGACTGACCTCTGAAACCAAGAGCCAAAGAAACCTTTATTCCTCTAAGTCCTTCTTCTCAAGTCTTTTGGCCATAGCAATGGCGAGCTGACTAACACACTCAAGATACCAGGAATAGGACCGGATGTGTCAGTCAGAGGATTCTGTCAGTCAGTCTCCAAGGGGATCCAGGTGCACCATGTGGAGGGAAGTCATCATGAGAGGGGTGGACACAGCAGCTTTGGGGAATGATGTGAGACTGAACAGGAGGCAGAGGCTGCATAATGTCCAGCTGTAATGGGTAGCTCCCCCTTTGACAAGGAGACAGTGATTTGAGATCCTGAAAATGTGGGTGGACTCTTCCCAGCTCGATTTTTATTAATGTGGTTACTGAGGAAATTTAAAGGGAGTATTCTATAAATAAGCTATGGATATGCCTTGATATAGTGATACCTTTCACCCTCTGGGAGACTGATGAGGTGGCCAGCAAAAGCCAAAGTTGGGTCATCTTTGGCTTGGCATGGGCCCTTCTCCTTGATCAACAGAACACCAAGAACTGAGCACAGCCCAGGAGATACTCTTGGCTCCCCATGCTACCCCATCGACTTCAGCAGCAAGATGGAGAGTAGCTTCTGTCCTTCGTAGACAAGCAATTGGGGGCTTCCTGGTGTTCAAGATGTGAAGCAGCAGCTCAAAGAGTGGAAGGAGAGAGAGAAGGAGGCCAGAAGGTGGCTTACATCCTTAAATCAGTTGCTGTCACCTGTCTGCAGCTAATGAGCCCACTTAGCAGTGCCCAAGCTAACTTTGCTTTCTATAAATTCATCATCATTATTTCAAAGTGCTTAATTTGAAAGTTTTATTGAATTTTAAATCCATTTGCATTTCTACAATATAATTTCAACATGCACATTTTTTAATAGTTGTAAAACACTGATCTGAAAATCTTATCACTTACTAGCATGAACAAGGTTTCTTTTTCAAAGTGACCATCATGAATTTAAGAAGATCCAACTTGAACTCCCTTGATTAGAAATTGAAATGTGGAGATTTTAAAAAAAAAAAAAAAAAACAGGCACAAAGATTCAGTACACAGAACCACGTTTATCATCCACATTGCTGAAAATTTATTTGAAGCATTAACAGAAATGTAATATTCAATCTAATCTTTCATATAGTATCTTAGCTTTTGTCACAATTACTGTCAAGAACTGCAAATGCTCGGGGATCTAAAGTTTCATGGATGTCAGAAGACTTGAGCCTTGTGGGCCCAAGACAACAGAGAGCTTATTACTCACAGCAATAGCAGTGGTATCTCTACTGCCATTACTACTTTTGCACCAGTTCCCAGTTCTTCTGGGTGACATAATCAGGGTCAGAAAACATCTGTACACACACTGGGTTCCATTACATCAGAGAAACCCTGGATTTAGGGAACTCAGATGTTTTATGCTGGGCAGATACTCAGATGTGTCATGCCTCTTTTTTGCTCCCCAGATGACACTATCCTCTGCAAAAATCAGTGACCATGCTTGGAAGGAGTACAAAATTGCTTTGGATAATTGTGCCCCATCAATTACATAATATAAAAAATAGAATGATTTGTTTCTGCAATGCCCCATGTGACCTTGCTGGCAAATTTCCTCAAATTTAGCCAGAGGGCCAACCAAGCGATGTACTTTTCTGTGTGTGTCATTGTATGACAACTGTCAGAAAGCACTGAGCTAACCTGCTCAGAATCTTGATTCACCAGTTACAGCATTACATTCCTAGGGTTTCCATAACAAAGTACCCCAAACTGGGTGCTTTGAAACAATAACTATGTCATTGACTATGTTAGAGGCTAGAAGTCTGAAGTCAGGGGGTTTACAGCCTCCCACTCTCTGAAGGCTGGAGGAGGCCCATTTCCTGCCTCTCCCTAGCTCCTGTGGGCTGGCAGCAGTCCTTGGCTTTCCTTGGCTTGTGGATACATCACTCCAGCCTCTGCCTTTGTTATCCATTCCAACTTGAGATGGCCATATAATCACCACAAAATGACCTGTGTCGTGCCTACAGGAACCATCATCCAAAGGTAAGAGCAGAGATGACCGTCCCTGCCAGAGACTGCTGCTGGCTCTGAGGTAGAAGAAATAAGAGAAATAGGCAGAAAGGAGACAAACAGGGGAGGAAAGAGGGACTGTAGCTTTACATGTAAATAGGGTGAGCACCTTCACCTCCTCTTCCCAGGCCTGTTTTCCCCCAGGCCTGAATTCTTCAAAGGTCTAATAAATCTTAGAGAACTGTAAGTCCAGTTAAGTAGTACCTATATACTTGGTCAGTTTACAGAATGGATTTTTAGACTGATCAAAAGAAATCTAGAAGCCGGGCGTGGTGGCGCACGCTTGTAATCCCAGTACTTTGGGAGGCGGAGACTGGAGGATCTGGGTTCGCGGCCAGTCTCAGCTCTCTCTCTCTCTCTCTCTCTCTCTCCCTCCCTCTCTCTCTCTCTCTCTCTCTCTCTTTAGTGAGGCCCTCCGCAACCTCATGAGACTCGGTTTCAAAATAAAGTATAAAAAATAGGGCCGGGGGTGTAGCGCAGAGGTAGAACGCCCCCAGGTTCAATCCCCGGTACCGCAAAAAAAAAAAAAAAGAAATCTAGAGAAAGATATTGTTCAAAGCCCAACAAAATGGTTACAGTCTGAGTGCTAGCCATCAACCTGAAGGTTCTGAGAAGAACCAGACCATTGTCACCAGCTCTGTGCTCTGTAATTGAAGGGAGCAAGCCCATTGGACCGACACCATACCACGCACCTCTCCTGCTCTCCACTAACAAACTTTCCTTTAGAAAAAGAGCCACATACTCCCAAAGTGTGCCTCTCACTCCTCTCACTCTGGAGATGGCCCGCATCTCCCTCAATGTCTATTTCTTGCTTCCCTAAGTGAATCTCTGTGTATGTCTCTGACTGGCTTGTGCTGAAATGCTTTTCTGTCATGTAAGCCACGGACCCTGCCCGGACTGAGTTGCAATCCCCTGTCTCAGAACCACACTGGGAGCTCCTCCAGACCCTTCACAGAAGCAGCCACCCCGCTCCACTGTCAGCTTCACCTGAACCCTGTCTCTGAGCCCCTCGCCTTCTGTCATTACCTACTTTTGCCACATGGTTTATTTGCTCATTGGCCCATCTCACTCCCGGCCAACTCTTCCTACTTCACAGTCAGAATCTAAGTTGTCACTAAGAGCTAAATTCTCTGAAAAGGGCACCAGGTTCTCCCAATAAAAACACTATATTTCTGAAGAAAAGCTCATGAAATAGTCTAGCTAGTATGTAAAGCCTGTTCCAGCCATAGATAAAGGCCCTTGTTTCCCTTCTTGCCCCAGCAACAAAGTGGGACCCGTATTGTTTCTCCAAATTTGTCGCTATCAAGAAATTTGTAATTAAGCTTGCCAAACACCAAAGTCAGCAACTACGAGGCCACTTTTTGTAGGGTTTTACCATGACTTTTCCATTAGAAAAAAAAATTCAAATTTATACAAACAAGTACACCACGGTAAAATAAATTCTAGGGATTCATTATCCAGTTTGAACTATAAACATATTTCCAGTCTTCTTGTATCTGCCTCTTTTCAGTGAAAGTAAATACCAGATGTCATGTCAGTTCATCTTTGATAACCTCACCCTCTTCTCAATATTCCAAGTAAAATTGCTCTTCATCTATCTGTTAGAGCGATGAGTAGCATTAGGGAGCAGAGCGATGATGTGAGGCTCATAATGTTACATATCATTTTTCCATGTAAGACATAAGCACAGGGGACTTTTCCCCTCTCTCCTGTCCTCAGAGATAACTGAAGCATGACAGAGTCTGCTTATTTTAAACCTTATTCATTTCATTATGAGCATAGCAGTTAGTAAGGTTTTCTGCTTGGCCGTAACTGACCTGAACGACTCTCTTTTAAAAGATTTATAAGGTGAAACTGTCTAACAGAAAGTCAAGACCATAAAATAAAGGAAAACACACTCAATAAACTTCCATTTCTAGAGAGCAAGTGCTTAAGTTGCCAGAGGCTGTACAGGGAGTCAGAGTCCTGGACTCAGGTCGCTGCTCCACTCAGTAATAATGAGGTACTCGGCCTCGTTACCGCATCTCTGCAGACCTGGCCGTGCTCGTCTGCTAGGCTACTGTAACACGTACTCTTCTTGCTGTATCTTCACATGGTTTGTCCACCATGTGGGTCTATGTCCTGATCTCTTCTTATAAGAAAAGTCCTGTTGGAATAGGGACCCACTACTGACCTCATTTCAATCACCTCTTCCAAGGCCCCATCTTCAAATACAGTCACAGCCCGAGGTACTGGGTGTTAGGACTTCACCATATGGACCCTGGGGAACCTCATCTGGTCCCTCACAATGGCCTAGCACACCAAGGTGGGGCAATGTTTGCAGAAGCTGTTGTTAAGTTATAAAGCATTCTGTACACGTCCTGTATGCTTGTTATTTTGTCATCATGTATCTATCAACCCTCTTCCCCCAGAATTTATTTATGTGAGTCAAATATATGCAGTGCTGAGCTAGCTGTGGTTGGAATCCTTGCAGTTTGGGAATTCATCATCTTAAGGAGGAAATAAAGTTAACGCATATTAAATACGTGGCACACCAAGAGGTCAGATGTGAGGTAGGTGTGAAATTGAAGGGGGAGGGAGTCCTCTCCCAGGCAGGCAGGGAGGCACCTGGGCAGAGCCTCCAAGGAGGGGTAAGGTTGTCAGGAAGAAGAGGTGAGAATGTGATGTCCCACTGTTGTCTCCCTGGTTCAGAAGGAAGTCTGGCTACACCCTCAATTCTGCTAGAAAGTGGTGCAAAGTAGAGTTACACAGGTAAGACAGAGCCAGATTAAAGAAGACATTAAAAGGTTGGTAGATAAATTCTGGTGTAATAAAGAAAGTTACATCAAAGCCATAGATATTATTCTGTAACTATTTCATAAAACAAAACATAGACCATCCTAAATAAGAAGCATGAAAGACAACCGTTTAGTATGGTAGTTACATGTGGATGTGATTCTATTCTCTTTAGTTTCTATTCATAATCATATTGGGGCAGTATATTAGTTATGTATGGCTGTGTAACAAATTTTCCTGGTAACTCAGCAGCTTAAAGCAGCAAACACTGGTTGTATCATATAGTTTCTGAGGGTGAGGACCTCTCAGGAGGCTGCGGTTGCTGATATGGGAGTCACCTGGGCTGACGGGGCTGGAGAGAATGCTTCTGAACTCACTCACAGGCTGAGAGCAGGCCTTCGCTCCCCACTGGCATTGGCTAGAGAGCTCAGCTTCTTGCCTGTGAGTCTCACCATGAGCCTATAGCAACATGGACACTGAATTTGAGAGAAAGAGACCACGCTGCCCTGTATGACCTGGTCTCTGAGTCACACCCTGTCACCTCTGTCTTATTCTAATATTAGAAAGAAGTCCACACATGCAGCTCATGCTCAGCGTGGAGATGGGATAGCAGAAGGGTGCTCTGCAGGGCTGTGGGGACCCTGAGAAACTGACTGCATGGGGCAGAGTCTGTGGGTTTGTGCCCTTCCCAACTGACGTGGAGATGGGATAGCATCGTGAGGGTGTGAGAAGAGGGACTTTGGAAGGTGGTTGGATCAGGAGAGCTCCGCCCTCACAGGCAGGATAAAGGCTGCCATCAGAGGACCAGAGGACAAGTCAGCCCCTCGCCTCCTCTTTGCCCTTCCTGCTCTGCCAGGAGATGCCGCTGCAAGAAGATGCTCATCAGATGTTTGTGCCTTGACCCAGGTCTTCCCAGATGCACAACTGTGAGAAATAAATGTCTGTTCTTTATAAATTGCCCAGTCTCTGATAATGAACAGTGATACACAGCAAACAAAAGGATATGATTTGCTTTTGAAAATGTTAGCTTTTGTCAGCATTGCATTGAAATTTGTCCTTCTTCTTACCAAGGTGAAATGGTCTTCATCAGGTTTTTATGTGTCTCCTTGAACTATAAAAGTAACTCAATGTTAAAATCATTTTGGGGGTTTTGTTGTTGTTATTTAGATATCTTCTCTTGTGGAATCAATTTTAAGTTGAACATTTGAATTCTCTCAAAGTTTGTCAACCAAAATTAGCTACATTAGTAATTCTAATTAAGTAAGCAAAATTTCAGGTCTAGAATAAATATGAGGAATAGGTTCATATAGACAAGAGGATAAGAAATATCCACAGGGACGAACTCAGTTTTAGTAATCTGTGATAGTAGATGCAGGTGAAGAAAAGATTGGTAAAATTCTCAATTTTTGTTTAATTTAGCAGAATAAAATGTAAGGCATTGTTTAAAGACTATTAAGCAGTCAGGCACAGTGGTGCGTGCCTGTAATCTCAGTATTTGGGAGGTTGAGACAGGAGGATTGCAGGTTCTAGGCCAGCTTCAGCAACTTAGTGAGACCCTGTTTCAGAATAAAATATAAAAATGCTAGGGGTGTGTATAGCTTGGAGGTAGAATGCCCCTGGGCTCAATCCTCACTACCAAATAAATTATTTTAAAGACTACTTAGCACACAGATTAAGATAGCTAAGGAATTCTAAGCTTAAAAGAGCTTCCTTATAATGCAGGTGAAGTTTGTTATTTTTAGTACTGACACCAGGAGCAATTAAGCCAGATAGTCAGTGTTTGGGGCGACGCTGGTGGGCAGCCTCCTGTGTCGCAGTTCAAGGAGACAGATGGGGAATTCGGATTCTGTGACATGAAGTGGAAAGTGAGGAATCTGGAGCGATTGTCACTTTTAACTTCTTGGACTTGAGGTCTAAATCGGACGTCAGGCGCAAACAGTACCATCCTATATAAATACACTGAACATTTTTCATGAGAAAAATTAGAAATTGCATTTCTCAAGGTATATGAAAGGAGGGCAGGATAAATCTGAAGTTTCTTGATTTGTGAAAAGCAAGAAATAATTATGAATATAAAACCATCGGTTCTCTGTCAATAGCATTCCTCCAAAGGATCAACCTGGGGAGCCCTGGATTCAATGGTGTGTGAGCTTAATGATTGTCATGGTGAGAGACCTGTGCAGTTGCACAGGGTGCACACATTGAAGGAGCCTGCAACTAGTTTGATGGTCTACTATCACCTTGATGAAATTCTTCCTAAGTTTTAAACAAGAGGCCCTTCATTTTATTTCCTACTTGGCTCTGCAAATTATGCAACCAGTCCTGGTATGGGGGGCCACGCCACATCGTAACATAACAAAGGCTGGGTTTGTTAACCTTCATCCTGTGGTTGGTTCTTCTTGTACAGGGCTCCGTCACCTACTGCCTGTGTGCCTTGAGTCAGGGCTTAACCTCTCTGTGCCTGCCTAGTGCATTGTGGGTGGTGATGGGGCTATTTCCTAGGATGCTCATAAACTAAGGGGGTAAGGGTGGCTCAGGGTCACCACTGCGTGTGTCAGCAATCATGGTCCTTGCTGCTGCTGTCACTGTTGAATCGTTGGGTAAAACAGATTCTGTCCAGGCAGCCAAAAACCCTGTCACCAACCCTCCTAACTCACCATGTGGCATATGACAAGTGACAAAATCAATTAATCCAATATTGGAGGTCACTTTGTACATTTTCAATGAATGAGTAATGGGACCCATTGGTTAAATACCCACTAGACAAATCATGAACACACCCATTCATATTGAAGGTAGTGAGAACTTTAAATTTCCCCTATCAGTGAACTATACGTAGTTGCTTCTTGTGTTCAAAACAAATACAAATGATTAATAATAAAGTCAATGGTTCGGTTATGGGCTCTCCTGAATATGAGAAGCAATAAACCTGGGGTCTTTGGAGGAAGGGGCGTTAGGTGGTGACAGGGGAGCACAGAAGGTAGAGTTGATCAAGAGCAAGTAGCAGTGTGGAGACGGAAGAGGTTTCTGCATCTCTCGGCAGGAATATTTTTGTTCAGTGAATCCATGAACCCCATCCCATTAAATATTCCCATCTGAACCATCTCAGGGTAGCCCCGCTTCCTGTGTCTTTTAATTCCAAGGACATAAAATGCACAAGAGAAACACTGGTTTTTTGCCATGCTTGAAGGACAGGGCACAATTAGCGTTCTCCTTCTATCAACCTGTCAAGGTGCAGGTTGGTAAAAATTAATATAGTAATTAGATACACTATAAAACAACATGTAGGGAATTGTGACTCCAATTTTTATATACAAGACACTCTAAACGTGTATTAACCGATGTGAATCATAATATTAGCCCATTTGCACACCCCTAAATGATTCTTTCTTGGCGGAGAATAACAAAACAGACAACCGACCTACTGGAAATGTTGCATATAATGAAATCCGAGGAGGGTCATGAGTCCCCCGGGTGACAGGTGTTATTAAAATCTGAAAGGACGTTATTGTTACAGTTGGGCAGGGAATTTTGAATATTGGCCTTGCAGGCCATTAATGCCATCTGTCTTGCACTGTGTTCCTACTGATATTAAAGGGGATAGGAAAAAAACTGCTATATCTTTGAAATAAGGCAGAATGCTTAAACCACTTATCTCGGAATATACATTTTCAATATGGTGCCATTTCTGAATTTCAAACTCTGATTCTGCCGCTACCTCTCTGAATCATCCCTTCCTCCATTCAGTTTCCGTCTCTCCAGTATTTTCCAGCAGAAGCCTCATATCCAGAGACAGGAATTTCAATCACTCGGACTCCGAGTCTCTGTATCATCTGCCTGCGAGTAAATGATTCACATAGTATTATGGTCTTGGAAAAACATTCCCTGAGCCGGGCATGGTGGCACACGCTTGTAATCCCAGTACTTGGGAGGCGGAGACCGGAGCATCCAGGTTCGTGGCCAGCCTCAGCTACTTAGTGAGGCCCTCCACAACTTAGTGAGACCCTGTTTCAAAATAAAGAATAAAAAACAGGGGTGGGTGTGCAGCTCAGAGGTAGAATGCCCCTGGGTTCAATCCCCAGTACCGCAAAAAAAAAAAAAAATTCCCGCAGGGCGTGGTGGCGCATGCTTGTAATCCCAGTACTTTGGGAGGTGGAGACCGGAGGA